>JAJOOE010011317.1:0-30376 GCA_036250405.1 Solanum raphanifolium
GAACACTATAGTGAATATAGCACGAACATATATTTTCATCTTCCTTCTTCATTGGCTATGTATTGTTTCATATTTTTTATTTTTTATATTTATATTGAGTATGAAATTTTTTTAAGTATGAATTAATTGTTATTTTGTGTTCATTTTAATTTGAGAAAATGTTATGTCACAAGATACACTCCTTGCTAGCTATATAAAAATAGATAAGAAAATGGTGATTGATCATAAAATAATCTTGTATAAAAAAGGAACATCCAAACTTGAATGTTGAATTATTATAATACCCCCAATTAAAAGTACTCAATTAATTATATTAAAAGTAGATACCTTTTCACATTAAAGGGTTGTGATTTTTGAAAGAGTTGTGTCTTTTCCAAAAGATTGTAATTATTTGACGGGGTGTGACATTTCTGATGAGTTGTGATAAGGGTTGTAATTTTTCCAAAGGGTTGTGACTTTTCTAAAAGGTTGGGCCTTTTTCGATGAGTTGTGAATTTTTCCAAAGGTTGTGATTTTTCCCATGAGAAGTGAGTTTTTCGAAAAGTTGTAACTTTTCTGATAAGGCACAATTAGGACCTATTCATGCTACTATTTGTTAGCTATAAATAGAGGGGTTTCCGATCTCACTTTTAAACTACGATTTTTTAAAAAGTTTTCTACTCTTCTTCTTCTAAAAAATCTCAAGGGTTATTTGCAATAATTGATCAAGTTCAAAATTCAACGAAATTCGAGGTACCACATAAGAAAGAGTTGGTGAACAAATTGTAGCAAATTATTCATCAATTCACACTAGTATTTTTTCTTACAATTTTCATGAGTTAATAGTGACGAAATGTTGTGGGAAAGACAATAATAATAAACAAATATGAAAACAATCACATGATTTGGGTAAGATATTTCTTCTTTGTTATTTCATTTTTATTCTTTTACCCTCAAACGAAGGAGTTTCTTTCTAATTTTATTAAAACAATAAGCAGCAACATAGTCTATCGAATTATTAGTTTTGATGTTAAATCCATTATTTCAAAAATAAATTTTCACTTTTACTTACAGTATGATAGTATAGTCATGATAATAATTATGTTTTAATAAATATGTAAGCCAAATGAACGGATAAAGTGAAGTGTTGATGACAAGATATTTTAATCAAATGGAACACTATAGTGAATATAGCACGAACATATATTTTCATCTTCCTTCTTCATTGGCTATGTATTGTTTCATATTTTTTTTCTTTTTTATATTTATATTGAGTATGAAATATTTTTAAGTATGAATTACTTGTTATTTTGTGTTCATTTTAATTTGAGAAAATGTTATGTCACAAGATACATTCCTTTCTAGCTATATAAAAATAGATAAGAAAATAGTGATTGATCATAAAATAATCTTGTATAAAAAAGGAACATCCAAACTTGAATGTTGAATTATTATAATACCCCCAATTAAAAGTACTCAATTAATTATATTAAAAGTAGATACCTTTTCACATTAAAGGGTTGTGATTTTTGAAAGAGTTGTGTCTTTTCCAAAAGTTTGTGATTATTTGACGGGTTGTGACATTTCCGATGAGTTGTGATATTTTTCGAAGGGTTGTGATTTTTCCAAAGGGTTGTTACTTTTCTAAAAGGTTGGGCCTTTTTCGATGAGTTGTGAATTTTTCCAAAGGTGGTGACTTTTCCCATGAGAAGTGAGTTTTTCGAAAGGTTGTAACTTTTCTGAGAAGGCACAATTATGACCTATTCATACTACTATTTGTTAGCTATAAATAGAGGGGTTTCCGATCTCACTTTTAAACTACGATTTTTTAAAAAGTTTTCTACTCTTCTTCTTCTGAAAAATCTCAAGGGTTATTTGCAACAATTGATCAAGTTCAAAATTCAACAAAATTCGAGGTACCTCATAAGAAAGAGTTGGTGAACAAATTGTAGCAAATTATTCATCAATTCACACTTGTATTTTTTCTTATAAATTTCATGAGTTAATAGTGACGAAATGTTGTGGGAAAGACAATAATGATAAACAAATATGAAAAAGGTCACATGATTGGGTAAGACTTCTTTGTTATTTCATTTCTTATTCGTTTACCCTCATACGAAGGAATTTCTTTCTAATTTTATTAAAACAACAGACATCAACGTAGTCCATTGAATTATTAGTTTTGATGTTAAATCCACTATTTCAAAAATAGATTTTCACCTTTACTTACAATATGATAATATAGTCATGATAATAATTATGTTTTAATAGATATGTAAGCCAAATGAACAGATAAAGTGAAGTGTTAATGACAAGATATTTTAATCAAATGGAACACTATAGTGAATATAGCACGAACATATATTTTCATCTTCCTTCTTCATTGGCTATGTATTGTTTCATATTTTTTATTTTTTATATTTATATTGAATATGACATTTTTTAAGTATGAATTAATTGTTATTTTTTATTCATTTTAATTTGAGAAAATGTTATGTCACAAGATACACTCCTTGCTAGCTATATAAAAATAGATAAGAAAATAGTGATTGATCATAAAATAATCTTGTATAAAAAAGGAACACCCAAACTTGAATGTTGAATTATTATAATACCCCCAATTAAAAGTACTCAATTAATTATATTAAAAGTAGATACCTTTTCACATTAAAGGGTTGTGATTTTTGAAAGAGTTGTGTCTTTTCCAAAAGATTATGAATATTTGATGGGTTGCGACATTTCTGATGAGTTGTGATATTTTCCGAAGGGTTGTGTTTTTTCCAAAGAGTTGTGACTTTTCTAAGAGGTTGGGTCTTTTTCGATGAGTTGTGAATTTTTCAAAAGGTTGTGACTTTTTCCATGAGAAGTGAGTTTTTCGAAAGGTTGTAATTTTTCTGATAAGGCACAATTAGGACCTACTCATACTACTATTTGTTAGTTATAAATAGAGGGGTTTCCGATCTCACTTTTAAACTACAATTTTTTTTAAAAAGTTTTCTACTCTTCCTCTTCTGAAAAATCTCAAGGGTTATTTGCAACAATTGATCAATTTCAAAATTCAACGAAATTCGAGGTACCACATAAGAAAGAGTTGGTGAACAAATTGTAGCAAATTATTCATCAATTAACACTTGTATTTTTCTTACAATTTTCATGAGTTAATAGCGACAAAATGTTGTGGGAAAGACAATAATAATAAACAAATATGAAAAAGGTCACATGATTGGGTAAGATATTTCTTCTTTGTTATTTCATTTCTTATTCTTTTACCCTCAAACGAAGGAATTTCTTTCTAATTTTACTAAAAGAACATACATCAACGTAGTTCATTGAATTATTAGTTTTGATGTTAAATCCACTATTTTAAAAATAGATTTTCACTTTTACTTACAATATGATAATATAGTCACGAGAATAATTATGTTTTAATAGATATGTAAGCCAAATGAACAGATAAAGTAAAGTGTTGATGGCAAGATATTTTAATCAAATGGAACACTATAGTGAATATAGCACGTACATATATTTTCATCTTCCTTCTTCATTGGCTATGTATTGTTTCATTTTTTTTTATATTTATATTGAGTATGAAATTTTTAAGTAGGAATTAATTGTTATTTTGTGTTCATTTTAATTTGAGAAAATGTTATGTCACAAGATACACTCCTTGCTAGCTATATAAAAATAGATAAGAAAATGGTGATTGATCATAAAATAATCTTGTATCAAAAAGTTTAATATTTTATATCACGATAAAACTTCTTTGGGTTTGGGTCGATAGTAGCCGTGGTAGTAATACCCCGGATCCCAGCTACCGACCCGAGGCGTCGATCGGGAAAGTAATAAAGGGACGTTAAACATAATTCTAGAAGGGCCTTCCCGCAAAAAAATAGAGTCTTGGCTGTTCAAGTGAAAGATACTAGATACTTTCATAAGACAACAACTATATCATATGGTATGCGACAGAAAAATGGATAAGACTACAATTCTACAAAGATAAGGTAGACACTTAAAGAAATGAAATATTTTTCACCAAAGGTGATGTGTTCATAAATTAAAATTAAATTATGCTACTGAAAGATATATATATATATATATATATATATATATATATATAATAAAGTATTGGTCAAGCTAAATATTTCACATACACTCAAACCTCTATTTAATCATCATTCGTTATAACAACAAAGTACCCCTTTTTTTTTTTTTTTTGTAAAATTACCTCTCTAGGATAGTCTTACTCAAATATTAATTGAGTATTTATATTTTGTAAAAGATAGATTACGTATAAAGATAAAATATCAAAATATTTATAGTAGTCCTTATTAGTGTCGTGCACATACTAAATTTCAATTATGAATATTTAAGAGAAAAATTGTACTTAAATGGTGTCCATTAGGGGTGTTCATGGTTCGGTTTGGATCGATTATTAGTTAAAACCAAAACCAAACCAATTTAAATCAGTTTTTAAATTTCTAAAACCAAACCAAACCAAATTAAAAAAATAACCGTCGGTTTGGTTAGGTTTTTTCGGTTTGAACGTAATAAGTTTGTTGAGGACATACGCATCTCGATAGACACAAACACTTAGTACATGAATAATTAACAAATAAGCTATTACACGAACAAAGTGATTCATCCAATGTACCAAGTTTCAGAACCTACATTGTCTATAGCATAAAGTTGGTTCAATATTCTGGAGATCTCAACGTCTTATCAATAGACTTTTCAATAAAATTACACCTTAAAATATTGAGAAATTACTTCTCAAAAAAAAAAAGAAGCCAATATTTCATAGTCAAAACTAATCAATGACCATCTTCTTTAGCTTGAGCTTTAAATTATTCAATGTTGCATTAGAATTATTTTAAAGAACATAGAAAGTGTGATCTTTAAAGTAATCAATATAGAGGGATTTAGACTTAAGGTTTTAATAGTTGGGCAAAAATTTAAGTGTTGGGCTTCAGAAAATAGTAAAATTAAATACTTAAGTTGATTAAAATTTATGAAAATACTAATATTTTATTTATAAATAATTATAAAATTTATATATATAACTTCTCGGTTCGGTTCGGTTATTTTTGTGGTTAATTTTTAGTAAAACCAAAACTAAACCAAATAATATCAATATTTCAAAATTTAAAACCAAACCTAACCAAATCAAACCAAATATCGGTTTTTTTAATCGGTTTGGTTCGAATTGCGATTCGGTTTGGTTTTATAACCATAACCATGAACATCCCTAGTGTCCATCATTTATGTTCATAGCCTCAAGAGGAAAGGCTATTGGTGATATTTTTTTATTGATATTTTTTTTATTTTGTTGGTTAGATTTGTTTACAAAATTGAGTGAAGTAAAAATAATACTTCTAAAGAAATGTCACTTTCTCTCCATATTTAACTTTAAATGTATTTTGAAATGTTTCAATGATATCTGGTCATTTTGATCTCAAAATACAAGTAACTCTATGACAATCTGTATTAATCATTTAAAAGCATTTGTCCTATGTTCTTTCAAATACAACATTGTATACTATATATACGATACACACGTACAACGCACCCGTGAAACTAGTATATATATATATATATATATATACACATACACACACTAATACATTTATCAAATAAGCCAGATACACACTGAGTTATCCAACAATGTAATTGATTATGGATTCAAACTTAGAAGAAGGAGGAGGAGGAGAAGATAAGATATCTCTTATATCGGAGCAAATAAATTCAATGATTTTCTATATTCTATTTATTTCTTTGATATCAAATATGCATCGATACATTCACCAAATAAAGGGAAATACAGTCCATATAAATGTATTCAATATCAATTATGCACTAATAAATTTGTCGCCTCCCGAATTAAGGAGCACCCACTAAAGCAGCAGATTGGTTGTCCTTCAAATTCGGTGCCCAAAATTATAATTTCTTGATACAAGTCTACTACTTTTCCTCTTTTTTCTATTTTGGTACATATATGTCTAGACTAGGAGAGATTATGAGAAAGGGAGAGAGAGGAGGAGAAAGGCGAGCGAGAGAGACGATAGACATGAAACTTTTAGCATGCCACATTCTAGTTTACATATATGAATGTAATTCCTCTTAAGAAAAAAATAACAATAATTAAAATGGCCAACATCATATATAAAAATCTAGATAATTATTTGGAACCAGGTACAAACGCAAAAGAAAGATTGATTAATACATCAAAAACATTAATTAGAACCATTTATTTAGGTATAAAGTACCAATAAAAGCTTATAAAATGATGACATGTCGATCATTCTATGATATATTTATTTTTCACCGTCTTTAATGACCATTTTTTTGTTACGATCTTACATTTGGGAGTGGGTACTCCATATGTTGTATAAACACTTGTTGGAAAGTTAATATAAGGCTTCAAGTTAGGATCGTTGAGGTATCCACAAAGTAAGTGAAGTTTACATGCAAAGCATAGTGAATTGGTGTATCAATTTATAGGGAACTAAGGGCCCACAATGTTTTTTTTTTCCGACAAATTTTCAAATCTATATTCGAATTCACGTTGCGTAAGTCTTCATTAGTGGGAAGGGCTCCCTATTAAAGATTTTTTATATTCAAGACTCGAAATTGAAATCTCTAATTAAGGAAGGATCAGCCACCGTATCTTTTTGATGGTGGTTGTTTGATTTTTAAACATACAAATATATAATATTTCCTTTTTTTCTACTATTATTTTCCGACACTAAACAAACAAATAAAGTGATACACATTTTATTGGATAAATGTATTATTGTTTCATAAAACTTTGTGTTGAATAATTAATGCTAAGAATAAAACATAAAAAATAATTTGACCTTTTGTCAATGCTAAGATGATTTCATTTTGTCAATGGACATTGTTGACCTTTTACTTTTAGAAAATAATATATGTTATTTTACACTTCTTGGTTAGAATTCCTAAGTTCACATAACCAATTTTCAACTCTTTGACAAATTCTAGGTAAAATCAAGATTCAAACATGTCACATATTGATTGAATTTTTTAATATTTAATTTTTATCATATAGTACTAGAAAAAATTTATGAGTCAAGATCCAATCTACATCAACTTGTTTGAATTAATGTACCAAATTGATGATATAGCTACCCCTAGCTGTTACATATGATCAGTTTTTAATTAAATTATCCTAGCTGTTACCCCTAGCTGTTATAAAGAATGAGAAAACATTATGAAAATCACAGATCTTAATTAACATGTCTTCTGTATTTATTATTACATGATAACTTATTTAAATATATCAATAATTGGGAAAGTAGTTAGAAAGATCACATGGTATGTCTCATGTATAATGGAAATGATGATGGTAGGTAAAAATAATTGATGAAGGAATTACCTTTCTGATTTAGGGTGAGTTTCCATTTTTTGATATTGGAGCACAACATAAAAACTATACTCATTTTTAATATATGAAGAAAAAAAATTATTTTTTATGTTTTATTCTTAGCATTAATTATTTATAACTAGGGAAGATACCTAAGGTTAGCAAGTAGCACATGAACTCGAGAAGATACCTAACAACCACCCAAAATTGTGTTAAAGGAAGTACTCTACTAATCCATATACAAATGATGTAACAAATTTACCTTATTTTAATGACACAGTTAGATTCGACATAAAATTTAAGAAAGGAAGAAAAAAAATTGAAATTTATGTATGTATTTATTTACTATAAATTATTTTATTAAGATAAAATAATTTTTTTCAAATTAAATTATTTCCCAATATATAAAAGATGATCTTTTTGGAGACGAACTTAAAAAATGTCACAAGTAATTTGTAACAAAAATTTGGAAAAAACTTACCCGTACCGGGTGTTTACACCAACCTTATGTAATTTCCATTATTATATGATTTAATGAAGTAAAACACATGTCAATTAATTATGGTTAAATAAAATGAACTATAAATTTAAACACATGACATGCATACATTGACTTGGTGTAAACATCTGGTGCGAGTATATTTTACCCCAAAAATTTCAATAAACCACCCCTACTAGAAATTGGAACAAACCTAAAATAAATATAGGAATTTTTATTGCCACAACTCAAAAATCAAGAGTCATAATTCATACCTAAATACAGATATTACAAAAACAGAAATTCACTGTATAAACAAATTTCTGTCTATAATTTATTGTGAGCATATATTATTTCAGTTTTTTGCTAAAATCATCCTTGAAGTATGACTTAAATCTAAAGTATATCCTTGTGTTATATAAGTGAACAAAAAACATCAATGCACTATCCAAAAAGTTGCAAGATTCATCCTTATGTCTATTTTTTTAAGAAACTCACGACACCAACAAAAAAATGTGCCAAGTCGAATAAATATAGCTAGTCAAGTTGGATGATTTTTCTAAATTTTAGAAATTGAGGGATTTCAAATAAAGTAATATTTTTTATCTTCATAACTAGACGCCTAGGTAATTTCACTAAATTTCCAGCATTTATGTACATTGAATAAAATGTGAATTGCATTGTATTAACGTGCATACGTACTAAATATTTTATTAAAGAAAATCTCTAAATAATCGGGTGTACTATTTTTAGAATGAATTTTTTTACATAATCTTCCTAACCATCGGAACCTAATATATAAATATTTCATGACTTATGTATTGTTGCAAGTCAATTTACTTGATGATGCAAAAAACATATAAACTAACAACACACAAAAATTAAATTCTGAGAATGAAAGAGTCATTTCCTATCCATATCCTTATTCTTTTTAGATAACTTTGATCTTCTCGTCGTGGCAAAAACATGACCAAATTAAAAAATATTTTTTTTTATTGGTTCAATCAGTTTCTTAACAAAAATAGACTGAAATATGATTCTTGTTATTTTTTGGATAGTATAAGGATGCTTTTTGCTCACTTAGATAATATAAGAATGTAGATTAGATTTAAGTCATAGTTAAGAAATGATTTTAGCCAAAAACTCTATATTATATACCTTCTTTTTATTCTCTCAAAACAACATTGCATTTATTTTTTTAAAGAAAAAAATACTCTAGAAATTCTCGTCTATCAGCATCTTATTAAAATCTACTACATGTTGTAAAATGGATTTATACATAAATATACTTTGTGTTATAACATATATATATACACATAATACTGTATTTTTATTTTTATGAAGGTTCCCTCAAAGGGGATTCAATAGATAAGTCAAAGGAGCATGGGGAGGAAGGGGGGGAGGGGGAACCTAACCTCCACATTACAAAACTAGGAGTGAGGGCACATCCTTACTCGATAACTTATCAAAATAAAAGGAAAGAAAAGAGAGGAGGGTTACTCATCGTCACATAAGCTTACAAAAAATTCTAGAATTCATAAACTAGAAGCAACCAAACAAAATTTACGCCAGGTCGAATATAAAGTTGTCCTTCTTCACTCAAATTATAATGTTGGGCTTGTCAACTACATCATTCTTCAAGGTGGATGTAATCTTAGAAGGAAGATTTATAGCCTTGGTGAAGAAGGCAATTGTTTTGCAATGTTAAGCCATATTCACGAGCAAATAAGTTGTAGTGTTACCTTCTCTGAAGGTGTTAATGAAAGAGAAATGACAAAGTGAACTCATGAATTAAATTTGTTTAATATCACCTTTGATCTGCCAAAAGGTGTTGAACATACCTTTAACCATCTGAATAATCAAGAGGGAGTACTCGGACTCAACAGTAACTCTATGAAAACTATAATCTAGACACCATCTTAGGCCAGTCTTTAGAGCTAAAGCCTCATCTCAATTATTTGAGAAAAAAATAATCAAAATAGTCCCTAAAATCCATAATCATTTGTCCAACATGGTCCTAAGAACTCCTCCACCTCCAGCACTTTCAATATTTCCTTTACTACAACCATCCACATTCAATTTTAGCTCATTATAGTTTCACCTCTTCCATTTCACCAATTTAATTTCTAGCTTTGGTGTGATGTGATCTATGAGATGAGATCAATTGATAATAGAAGGTGAAAGTGGAAGCTCTAGAAATTGAGAATTAATAATCAAATAGAGGAGGTTGGAGATCTGATCAATGATTCTAGGAATAGAAATTCTAACACCTTCATGTTTGAAATTGCTCCTATATTTCGAAGTTCCCCAGTAAATAATAGATGAAAGACTCTGGAAAAGAAGTTCGTGAACTTTGTTGACAGGTTTGATCAACCACCATCTAATAATCTTAACCATGACATTTTCATTAGAGCTGTGAAGGATTCCACAAGCGTTATTGGCTATAAGATAAATATACAAACAATATAAAATATGTTGTAAACTAGCTAATAACCATACAATATACTTGGTGCCCAAGTATATATACATGGCAAATAGATAGCCATATAATATACTTGGTGCCCAAATATATATACATGTATATATACCCTTCTTCTAGTAACAAATAAATAAGGCAAGAGTAAATGAAAATAAAAATACTACACATAATATTTTCTCATCTATCTTTCTTCTTAATTTTAGTACATTATCTATATTTTTGTCACGATCCAAAAATGGGTGTGATGGCACTGTCTTATCCCCCCAATACAAGTCAGCCTAAAATCCAAAACATAAAGATATAAATGCAGAAAATAAACTATCAATAACATAAATGCAAATAACTTAGTCAAACTCATAAATAACCCTAAAATCTTGTTGTCACGTGTACAAGTCTCTACTTTATACAACTGAATTGAAAGAAAATACAATTCTCAAATGTCTTTGTTATTTAAAGTAGAACAAGAACATAATTAAGTAACAAGAGAATAAAGTAATAAGAGAGCCTAGTGAAGTGAAAAGCAACTACCTCTCAAGTCTCAACAGAAAAGCCTCGGACGAAGTAGAGAAGACGAATAATCACGTAGAGCCGGGCTTGTAACCTACACAAGTGTAGAAACAAGATATGAGTACCAAACAACACGATACTCAACAAGAAAACTACTAAACACAAGGTAAAGCAAAGAAGAATACGGGTACTCCTATCATACCCAACTGAACCTCCATAACTACAACTTGCACAAAAATTAGTCCAACCTAATAGTTTACAACTCACGAAGCACACGATTCAATAACAACACCGCAACAGTACAAATCATCAAAATCAATATCAAATCCATCAATCACAAGGTCACCAAAGAAGTATTCACAAGTACACAAATGATAAATGAGGTGCAATGAAATGCAATATCAGGTAAAGTGATGCATGTCTGTCTTAACGATAAACATTCACTTAGACTCAGATCGAGACTCATGGGGACGCACACGGTCCATGCACTCACCGAAAGAAACCTCGGCATCAATCTCACTCGCTGAAATAAACCTCAACATCAATGTCACCCACCAGAAGAGACCTTAGAATCAATCTCTCTCTTGGAAAGAAATCACTATATAATCACAATATCTCATTACGTTGTTTCATAACCAATTCAAATAGGCATATTCACATATTAATGATGAGATGACATCTTCCATATCATTCACAATTTAGAATAACCCAATCATAATATTTCATCACTAACATATTAATATTATTACTCCAACCATTCACCAAATTCCCCTTTTTATCATTAAGATCAAACAAAGTGATCAATTTTATCCATCACCAATTCTCATTACTCCCCAATACATAAAACAAGGAATACAAGATCCTACAAGCATAACAGAGGCCTAGAGTTCACTTGCCTCAATCAATGAAGCAATCACTCCATAACTTGAGTTTTCCCTTATTGTGGGTCTCTGAATCAACACAAGCTATTCAAATAAGAAATCACAATAAGAATTCAGAACTATCAACACCATACCAATCTTCTTGGAAAATGAGGTCAAAATGACCCAAAAATTCAGTTTTGAAAATGAAAGGTAAATATGGAAATTAGTATAAAATTGTGTTACCTAAAACATTTGAAAACTACCAGTGAAAACCATTTTGAAAACAGAGCTCAAACAAGCCTTAAATCACCACTTATCAAAACTTTAGTCCTTTAAAAAAATTGTTTAAGTTTGGAACCAAAATCCATGTTTAATCATTGAATCATGAAATAATTGATGGGTAAATGAGATAAGAGGTTAAAAATTGTTACCCAATCAAAGACACTCAAAAATACCTTTTGAAATGGCCTAAAACGAGGGGCTAGGGTTCAACAATGGGTGAAATGGGAAGAAATCCCGATTTTGAGAAAAGTTTATGTTCATGTAAAAATTACTCTACGCGATCGCGATAACAAGGGTCTCGCGATCGCATTGAGTTAAAAAAGGTATATATACATCGGCATAATCACCACATATCTCATCACAGTGTACGAAAATCAATGCTAATATGTAATTTCACACCATAAGAAAGAGACAATAAACTTAAGCAATTCAAGTCAACAATAATGCCATCAACACACTTCATCAATCAACAATAAGGATCAACATCAAGGCAATTCACAAAACACAACTATCAACACATTTTCGTTTTCATTTAATCCCCTTTCATTCATTATCAAGTGGAGTAATTGAACCCATCACCTCATGATTCCCATTACTCCCCAACACACACAATGAAGGGAAATACAATATTCTACAAGTTTTATGAGGTTTAGAAGTTCACTTGCCTTAATTCAATCAAAAGACAATTCGAGACTTGAGTTTTTCCATTCCGAACAATGTCCAAAGCCACACAATCTAATCGAACAAGTAAGATTTTGGAAATAAAACCATCTATATCATGCACTTTGAAAAATGAGTCCAATCAATTCAAAAACCCAATTTCAAAAACGAGATTTGAATCCAAAAATCATTACTTGAATACGTTATCCAAGTCATTTGGAACTCATTAGTGAAAAACATTTCAAAAATGAATTTAGTTCAAAATCACCATTTTATCATGTTCATGGATTCTTAAAGAAACCCCAAATTATCATTTAAAAGACCTTAATTTAAACGCTTAAATTCATAAATAATAATGGGTAAATGTACCATTATCAACTAAGAAGCTTACTATAATGCAATGGAAACCCCTGATAAAATTATAGCCAAAATTTCATCTTGGACTGCAAAAAAACTCTCTTATGCAGAGAGAGTTCAACTAGTCCAAACTGTTTTGTTTGATATCCAAGCATTTTGGGCTCAATTATACATCATCCCTACTAAGATACTTAAGTTGATTGAAGGCTATTGTAGGAAGTTATGTGTGGTCTGGATCAAATGAGATTACGAAAAAGTCACAGATAGGATGGTCTAGAATTTGTCTACCTAAGAGGCATCTAGAGGGCTCAATCTAATTAATCTAGCAGTATGGAACAAAGCGGCTATTGCCAAGACATGCTGGGACTTCTCTCATAAGCGAGGGTAAACTATGGATCTGGTAGATTCATGCATATTATATAAATGACTCAAAGTCAATATCGGGAGGTGTAAAATAGTAATTTTGAGAAAATTTCTAAAAATAACCTTCTGGGTCATTACAAATATTTAGGCATTGAATCAAAGAAGTCCAAAAAATATTTGTGAGAAAGAAGAAATATACTCTGAACTTTGAAAGTGTCAAGACCCAAAAGTCGAGGTCATGTGGCAGATACCTCGAGAATCCCCAAATTTGGTGTGTAAGCCAAATGAAATAACACATACGAGACTTTCAAAGGAAAGTCAGATCACAACTGAAGAGAAATAAAAACAACAAAGAAATTCTCAAAACCTAGTATCATAAGCATAAGAGCATCTAATACATTTCTAGAATATTGAATACATATCAAGTCTTCGAAAAGAAATTAAAGACAGTAAATGATTGATGGAGACTAATGGTGATCCTGAAAATAGAATCTCACCACAACTCTGAATGAGAAGAAGACGCTAGATCCAATCAACCTCTACGAAGATCACCCTGACTAGAATTTGCATAAAAAGATAAAAGAAGGGCGAGTACAATCCACATGTACTAAGTAGGTTATACTGGCTGAGCATAAGCAACTAAACAGACTTAAGAAATAAACAATGAAGCGCTTCCACTTGCACACATAAGAGTCTCATTCCGGTATCGGAGCCACCAACTTATATAATAATGACGCGAATAAAGAAAACACATAAGGATACATGTAATACTCAAATCAATAGGTAAGCAAGTTACACAATGCAACAAAACTGGTCAATGCAATGCAATGAGATGATCAAATGATATGGCGGAATCAAGGTTGTCGCACAACCTATTATATACACCTCGCCAAGCATTAGCTTCTAGACAAGGACCTATAGGGGACTCGTAGTCCATATACCAATCTCAATATGTCATCAACTTATCACCTTGCTCGTGGTCAAGGATAAATATTGTAAGGTGTCTCATTTTCTTTCTGAAAATAATATTTCTCCACTTTCTTATATACCTGTGAACCATGATATGCTGAATGAGGATGAATGCATCAAAACACAAGGCATAATAAATTACTCGAGGATTTGAATAACATAAAATCTTCAAACTCAATATGTCATGAACACGTCCTTATATGATAGGGTAGTAGAAGAAATCATTTGAAAAACATTTCTTTCTTTTAAAGATGATCAAATATCCATTCAAGCCCCTATCTTGGGCATTTCAATGTCAAGTATAAAAATAGGTCACACAACCACTCACACGGACAATTTCTAAAATTAAAATAGGTTTTCAACAACAATTAAGGTATCACACGAGGCCTCACATGGGCTAAAAAAGAAAGTAAAAAAATTCATACTACCATTCACTTCGTAATTGACATGTTAAGAAGGATTAACCACTCATATCATCTAAGAGAGGGACATCCAAACCTACTTCAAAGGTTGAAAACTTCACCCCAACAAATCTATCAGATCACTCCCTCAATTAAACGATCACTGAAAGGATCCCAACTATCAAGAATGGAAAAGTTCATCCAAAGAAGCCCAACGATACTCATATGGATAGGATTAGAATTCAGAGGTGAAATAGTTCAAAAATCCCTTCGAAAATTGAAAGACTAAAATTAGATTATTATTTGAAAAACACAATCTACAACCAAAGAGTAACTCGTGGTTGAAAAACCCATTAAAATCGATCAAGAAGTGATCTCCAGTTCATGAAAATACAATTTTCGAATTCAGGGGGAAAACCCCAAGACCCACATTGAAATCATGATTTAAAGATATTTTCGGAAGATAAAAGTTCAAGAAATCAACAAAGAATTGGTAGGGAAAGCTTACCCACACGAGTTTTCACAAAAAATGCTCCCAAGAATTGCCTCCCCAAAGCTCCAAAAAGGATTGAAAATGGCGAAAAATGAGAAAATTAGGAATAATCCCGAATTTAAGTTATGTTCAGCTAAAAATTGGTCATCGTGAGCCACTAACTCTCGCGATCGCGAAGGACTCGGAGGTTCACATCACGATCGCGAAACCCCTGTCCACGATTGTGAAGGCTAAATAAAATATGGGCTCATCATGAACGCAAGCTTATGGGCCGCAATCGTGAAGACCATAAAGAAGATACATCACAATATCGAGCCTATGGACCGTGATTGCGAAGGTCAAAGTGACCTGCACCAGAAACCAGCAGCTCAACTTCAAGGAAAAAGTCCCTGAATGGATCCTTGGGAATCTTTTGGGGTGCGATAAAAAAACTGGACATGCTACCCCACTAAATTTAATATTCTAGACTCAATGAAATCGTCGAATTTTTGAGAAAAGATCAAATGACGAAAATACCCTCTCAAGCCTCTCTTAAGGCTTAAAACTCAACTTCCCATCTAAACACCCAAAACCCAACCTAAGGCCCCGGAAACGTGACCATCCACCTTACTAGCTCAAACTCAGCTTTCCAGATGGAATGCAACTGAAACAGAATTTCCATTCGATGCTTGGAACTCGAAATGATGGCCAAAGTCAACCATATCAATAAAATTCAACTAAAAAGGGTCAAAATCACCAAAATCACTCCCGATCGCATTGAGAGATCACACTAATCATTCCCGCAATACAAACTAAGCATGAAAACGTTAAGGAAAAGGGCAAAATGGTCATTTCAGAAATTAAAGCAAATTCACAAAAAATGAGACATTACAGATAGAAGGATCATATATACCCGCAGATTCAATCAGACGACGAATCCTTACGTGGTCCATGGATATCAAAATGTGCGCTTCCAAAAATTTCATCTTTATTAAATCTCTTATATAATTTTTTTAAATAAAAAATCAAAAATAATTTGAAACTATTGTTTTCACTGCCATTAGATGAAAAGTGTATATGTGAGCTACTTTTGTAACAATATGGATATATATATGTGCCACTTTTGTAACAATAAGGATATATGTGAGCCATTTTTGTAATGGTAAGGGTATATGTAAGTCGTTTTTTTACGAGATGTATATCAGCTCTAAATCACAAAGTTAATAGGTTTATCAAACCATTTTTCCAAAAAAAAAGGGGTATTGAAAAATCTAATATTATATAGAAATCTAGACAATTATTTGAAATCAAGTACACACAAAAGAAAGATTGATTAATACCTCAGAAGCATTATTTAGAACCATTTATTCTGATATAATAAAGTACCAACAAAGGCTTATATATTTAATTTTCACTTTATTGAGTGATCATTTTTTGTTAGGATTTTAACATTGGGGAAATGGTACTCTACAAAATTTATACATTTTCTGGGTATTAGGATAGTCCATATATGGCTTCAACTTAGGATCCTTGATGTACCCACAAGGACAAGGGATCTGCTCTCTCAACACACCGCAACATGTTGGAGTGGGTGGTATTCCAGTAAGAATTGATTCGGCACATGGACTTAATTCTGAGACACTGCATGTCACTGCCTTCGCCACCAATAATTCGCCAAGTAATATGACAAGTGTCGCGATAAAAAATATCGCCAAAATAGAACTATCCTTCTTCATTAGAACTTTTATAAAAGAAAGAAAAATGAAGTGAAGTTTAGATGAAAAAAATTGTGAATTATCGTTTCAATTTATAATGAACCAAGGGTCCAAGGTGTTAATTTTTCATTATTTACAATTGGTTTTTAACTAAATTTGGTTTGAATGCTCTTTCGACTTTTAACTCCCTCTTGATAAATTTCATTGAATGCTCTTTTGTTTTTTAACTCCATATTGGTAAATTTTATGAATGCTCTTTTCTTTTATAGAAAATTCATCAAGTGCTCTCTTTTTTTCTTTTTCTTTTTTTAAAAGTAGGTGTTTAGGTTTAGTTTGAAGGGAAGTGCTAAATGACTAGAAAATTGGCCAGAAAAATTAAAAAAGCTATAATATTTTTTTAATTTTAAAATAAACTGATTTTTTTTTTCCATTTTTTAGTTAAAAGGTATGAAAGTTAAAAGGGTAAAAATATTTAAAAAAGTAAAATAACATAAATAAAATATCATTCTGGCCAACTTTTCTGGCCAAAAAGATTTTTCCTAGTTTGAATTGGTTTATAATTAAAATTAAATTATTTAGTAAATTTTTTAAATAATGAAAATTAAACTAAATCAACTATAACAGATATTTATCAGTTTAATTATTATTGATCTTGATTTTATTTGATTGTTCAATTTTGTAAAATTTATTATTTTGACGGTCAAATTTATTTGTTCACCATTTTCTTGTAAAATTTATCATAGATGCCCCAATTTATTTATTTTACATACAAAAAGTAAATTAAAATATAACTGCAAAAAGTAGTTTTAAAAAATTTCCATTTAACACTTTTTATTTCTCATATTTTTACGCTAAAAATAAAAGAATAAATAAAGAATAAGAATAAGAAGCTCAAATAGTAATAAGCTAATAGATCTTTAAAGGAAATATTTAAAACTCAAATTAGGTGTTGAATCAAAGAAGTCAAAAAGATATTTGTGAGAAAGAATAAATATACCATGCACTTTGATAGAAGGATCATATATACCTGTAGATTCAATCGGATGAAGAATTCTTACGTAGTCCATGGAAATCAAAGGTCCACTTCCACAAATGTCATCTATATTAAATCTCCTATATGGACTTTTTCAAAAAAAAATATAAAAAATAATTGTAATTAATGTTTTCACTATTATTAGATAAAAAGTGTATATGTGAGCTACTTTTATAACGGTAGGGGTACATGTGATCCATTTTGTAACGGTAAAGATATATGTGAACCATTTTTATAACGAGATGTATATCAACTCTAAATCGCAAAGTAATGAATTTATCAAACCTTTTTTCCAGAAAAAAAAAAGGTATTGAAAAATATAACATCATATATAAATCTAGACAATTATTTGGAATCAAGTACACACAAAAGAAAGATTGATTAACACATTTAAAACATTAATTAGAACCATTTATTCATATATAAAGTACCAATAAAGGCTTATAAAATGACATTAGTCTATAGTATATTTAATTTTCACTCTATTCATGAGTGATCATTTTTTGTTACGATTTTAACATTTGGGAAAGGGTACTCCACATGTTTGAGAAACTTTTTTGGCATTAGGAGAGTCAATATATGGCTTCAACTTAGGATCTTTGATGTACCCACAAAGACAAGGGATTTGCTCTTTCAACTTAGCACAACATGTCGGAGAGGCTGATGTTCCCTTAAGAATTGCATCGGCGCATGGACTTAACTCTGATACATTGCACGTCACTGCCTTTGCCACGAACAACTCGCCAAGTAAAATGACGAGTGTCGTGACAAAAAATATGGCAAAAATGGAACTTCCCTTCTTCATAATAGAAATTTTTAAAAAGAAATTTTTAGAAGAATGAAAAGTTAAGTGAAGCTTAGATGAAAAGCATAGTGAATTAGTGTTTCAATTTGTAGGGAACTAAGGGTCCAATGTGTTAATTTTTCATTATCTACCACTGGTTTTGAACTAAATTTGGTAAATTTCATTGAATGTTCTTATGACTTTTAACTCCATCTTGGTAAATTTCATCAAATACTTTCTTTTACTCCTTTCGTTTACTTTTACTTGTCACACTTTTACTTGACACATTCATTAAGAAAATAATTATTGATATAAGTATTTTACCAAACTACCCCCTATTAATTGATGTTTTGAAAAATAAGTATTTAATGCTGAGGGTAAAACGTGAAAATAAATTATTGTCTTTTCTTGATATATCTAAAGTGACAAGTAAGAATAAAAATCTATTTTAGGAATAAGTGACATGTAAAAATGGACGGAGAAAGTATAAAATTTATTGAGTGGTCTCTTTTTTCTTTTAAAAAGTAGGTGTTCACAGTGCAGTTTGAATTGGTTTTCATTAAAATTAAATTAATTTAGTCAAATTTTAAATAATGAAAATTTATTTAAATCAACTATAATAAATATTTCTCAGTTTGATTATTATTGATTTTGATTTAATTTGATTTGATTGTTAGATTTTTAACGTAACGTACAAATATATACTATTTACTTTTTTTCTACTATTGCCTTTTGACATTAAATAAACAAATAAAGTGATAAAAAAAAGTTATTAGGAAAATGTAATATAAGCAAAGGTAAATGTAATATCATTTCATCAAATAAAATTTACTCATAAAAAGAAAAATTTATTTAACAATGCAATGTCTTGATTAGAATTGGAGTCTTCTAATGTGATAATTTTGTGTTAGCTAGGATAATACAAAAATAAACATTTTTGAAACTTTATCTTCATGGCCTAAGAAAGATTGATCAATCCTTATAGAAGAAAAAAATGTTAAGCCTCGCAAATTAAATTCCTTTTTAATTTCCATCTACTTTAAAAAGTTAGAGATAAGTTTGTAGACAATTAAATTCGTGTCGAGAAAATAATAATCAAGAACAGAAAAGTATTACAACAATTGTTTTATTGATTTTAAAGTGTGAGTGTTGCAATCTCTATGATTCCTCTGAATTCGTTTTTTTAAGATATAGATTCAAGGGCTTGAGCTTGATTTGTCTTGAACTTGATCTTGGATTCAAGGGCTTTGGAGCTTGTTCTTGAATCTTTGATGAACTTGAACCTTATCTTGATCTTGACTTTTATTTGAATTCAAGGGCTTCGAGCTTGTTCTTGAATCCGGTGGTCTTGATTTTGATCATTCTTGAACTTCAATTCTTGAATTCTTAAACTTGTAGTTTATAGAGAAATCTATGACGTTTGATCCACAAGCTTTCTCTAACTTCTTGTTTAGAATTTTCGGGTCCCTTTTTGAATTAAGAGGACCCCTATTTATAGTTTTAGAATAGAGGAGTTGTGATTGAACAAGAATCTCATCGACCAATCAGATATAAGTGACATGACATATGGGCTTTATAGAGCGGGATTGTCATTTTGACACATAACATGATCCTATTGACTTCCTTGTTTAATTTGACATGCCACGTCATTTGTCACGTTGCGCCAAAATGGGCCTCTAGGATGAGATGAAGTTGGGCTTAACGAATTGGGCTCATCTATTGTAGCCCAAATTACTTAATTTGGAGTTTAATTAAATCAATTTTTATTGGATTTGAAAAAGTATAATTTACTTAAATCTCATAGTGTTAAGAGTTAATTACACTATTTCCCTACTCTTTTCCAAATTACAAAGATCCCTTAAAATTTATGGATTTCGGATACATTATTGGAGTTCTAGATACATCACTTGACTTCCAGATACATTAGTAGACATTTGGATACATAGGTGAGGGATATATCCGACTGGGGAGAAATGTATTAGAGAGGGAATATGATATCCGGGTACAACTGGACGTCCGGATACATCAGCAGACATCCCGATACCTAGGTGAGCGATGTATCCAAGTGGAGAAGGACGTATTTGTAACATCCGGCAAATTGAAATAACTATGAAGAGGCTTAGAATTGGAATTTATCATTTTTGGAAGGAATTCAACAATCTGGAAATTTGGCTAAGTATGCGAAAAAGGTGAGTTTTGACCAACTTTGAACAGTCATAAATCCTAGTTAAGGATGAGTTAGGTGTAGTTCCAGTTATGTTTACGAAGCTCATGGAATGATCTTTCCAACGCCACCGAGTTTGCTCGATTCCGAGTTCGTATGAGTGAGTTATGCCCTTTGGAAGTTGGGCAGTTGGCAGGGTATCCGTCCGGAAATTTTAAGGGCATTTTGGTCTTTTTCATAACCAATTCTTTTGGTTATATAAATGTGTTAGACTGATATTTTTATCAGTTTTTACCATTTTAAAAGAGTGAGAGTGAGGGTTTTGAGTGAAGAAGAGAAGAAAAGGAGGAGAAAAGAGAAGATCAAGCAAGGAGATCGTCGTGGTATCGTCGGGGGTGATCCCTATTAAGGTATGTGAGTTCATAGTGTTGGGTTGATCCTTTCCCCCACACGCCAAACTCGTTTTATTTTCGAGAAAAGATTGGTTATGTTGTTGAAGTTGTTGGGTTGTGTTGTTGATGTTGCTGATTGTGTTGTTGAAGTCCCTTGTTGATTTGGGACATGTTTCCAGTTGTGTTTTTGAGTTGAATCTATTGTATGTTGAGGGTTTTAATGGTTCTAAGTGATTTGGGGAAGAAACCGTTCGATTTTAGGTGAAATAAGGTGAGAAAACGAGAAAATAAGCTTGCTGAAATTTCTGGGTTGGGGGCCTGGCGTGATGCGCCTGCCAGAGCGCCCCAAACTCACCTCTGAAGTTTAGGGGCTGGCGCCCCGCGCCACCCATGGCGCCAGGGTCACCTGCCCCATCCAGTTTGTCGTGGGTTGCCCCGTTTGAGTTCATTTAAAGTGCACATTCACTCCTTTTCGATTCTAACTACTCTAAGCTACTTCTAAACACCTAAAAGTCATTCCTAACATGATCATAATCTTGAATTCATAATTCAAATTCAAGGTAGAGTTGAGAGTTATGTTTTGAGAATTCTTTCGAATATTCTAAGGAAATCCCTTTGAGTCTTTTTGAGGAAACGTCTACAATTTCTAGTAACTTGTTTCAAGACTCGAGCAAGTGAGTAAGAGAATGAGAAGTGTCGTAAACATGAGATCATTACCCTTGAATCCATAATCCAATTCAAGGTGAGTTAGGATCAAAGTCAAGTGAAGTTAGAAGTCAAGTGAAGTTAGAGCCAAGCTTAGAAGTTAAGCAAGTCAAAGCAAGTCTTTAAAGTTTTTCAAGAGTGTTTATTGAACGTTTTAACTTCATTTTAAGGCTCAAGTTCCAAGTTAAGTATAGAGTTTCAAGTTAAGTAAAGCGTCTCAAGTTTCAAGTTAAGTCAAGAGCATAAGTTGAGTTCATTTCTCAAAAGCTATTAGGGAACTAAGTATTCCCAAAGAAATTTATAAATGTTTTCACATTTAAGATAAGAGGAAACTGAGATTCCCAAAAGAGTTTTGAGAAGTTTGAGTACTATCTCTTTTTGAGAAAAGATGAGTTTTTGCGAAAGAGTTTCTAAAACATGATTAGTATGACAAATCGAGTATGCCATCAATGTTTAAACAGTATGGTCTCTAGATATACCATCAATGTTTAAGCAATATGAATATCCCGAGTCATCAATGATCATATTAAAATATGGTTTTGAGATGTTCTTTTTAGAAAGAGTTTTCAAGAGCCTTTGGGCTAAGTTTTTAGTAATTATCTCAACTAAAGAAAGATGTGTTTAAAACACTAATGAGCTAAAGTATTTTTTTGGAGTAGCCTTGAGCATCGAATTGGGGACACGAGTTCATATTAACTCAACTCTCCATAAGAACCATGTAGCCAAACATGGGATTTGACGGGTCATACTATTAGATGATCCCGTAGGTTAAGCTAGTGGATCCACTTAGTAAAACTAGCTTCCTATATCACGACAAGGTATAGGATGGTCCTTTGGCAACGTGAGGTAAAACGTTGTATCACTAGCTTCCTATATCACGACAAGGTATAGGATGGTCCTTTGGCAACGTGAGGTAAAACGTTGTATCACTAGCTTCCTATATCACGGCAGGTATAGGATGGTCCTTTGGCAACGTGAGGTAAAACATTGTATCACTAGCTTCCTATATCACGGCAAGGTATAGGATGGTCCTTTGGCAACGTGAGGTAAAACATTGTATCACTAGCTTCATTTATCATGGCAAGGTATAGGATGGTCCTTGGGCAACGTGAGGTAAAACGTTGTATCACCACTTAGTTTCATAGTGGTGGTTGTCGGTTAGAGAAACTACCGCAGTAGAAATTGCATGGTTCCTCGAGGGGTTCTGCTTAGTACAGATGGGGGTATGGGACTTCATTCATGCATTACACAAGTAGCCTTTGAGAGAAAGCATGGTATTTTCATGATATTATAAATGTGATTTTTGACGTCATGTTTTAAATAGTTTTGCAAGCTTTATACATATTGCATGTGTCTCATTGCTTTATATTGAGTTCAATTATTCATGAGTTGAACAGAGCCAAGGTAAGTTCTCTTTTGTATCCCTTCCAAGCTTAAGTTGATGTTTAGCTGTCCAGCTCGCATACTCGTACATTCCATGTACTGATGCCAGTTGGCCTGCATCGTTTTATGATGCAGACGCAGGTACCCAGGATCAGCATCCAGCACGTCGTTGATCCAGTTGAGCACTCCAGAGTCAGTGGTGAGCCTCCTTGCTTTCCGGAGGACTCGAATATTTTGTGTTCCTAGTTTTGTTTTATTAGGATGTTGCAGGGTCTGTCCCAACATCCATCTCAGTACTTTAGAGGCTTCATAGACAGTCAGTCAGTAGTATTGAGTCTCTCATCTATGTATATATGTAAATATTCTATTTTGAGACTCGAGTTGCCTTTTTGGCCAGATTTTATCAGTTAAGTTGTTTTATAACTTTGCATTGCATTGAGTTATTCTATTGAGTTAGGTTTCCGCTGAGTTAAGAAAGTCGGGCCAAGGGTTCGCTTGGGGCCAACAATGGTCTCCGGGTGCCGGTCCCGTCCAGGGTGTAAACTCGGGGCGTGACAGTATTAGGGAGGGAAGGAATGTATTCGAGAGGGGGATATGGATGTATCGGCGAGAGAAGAGTGATGTATTCGAGAGGGGTTTTTTGATTTTTTTTTTTAAATGGTAGGGGATTTTAGAGATTATGGTAAAATAAAATGTGTATTTAGATAATATTTCCTTTAAAGAATTAATTTAATTATACTAATCCATAATATTTATTTGGACTAATATATTATTTAATATAATCTGAATCATTTTATAAATTTATATTTAATAAATTTCAAATGATTACAATTTACAAAGTTAAAGCCCATAGTAAACATATAAATGAAACTTGTACATATTGAAGAAATTTATAATAATATTCGGTATAAATAAATCAAATTTACTTTAACACACACAAAAAAAAATTACTTTAACACAAATTAGACATACTTCACTCTAGAAAGGATAGCACAATTACAAGTCAAAATAAAAGGATGATAAAAAACATAAGGCATTATAAAAATTAAGATATTATGCTTATAATTATATATATATAAATTTTTGTTAGTCCGGCCTTTTTCTTTATTTTTAAAATTACAAGTATTTTTCTGGTTTAAAATCAAATCGATAAAAGTATCGATTTTGGGTTTGGATAGATTTTCAACTTCAATTTTATAAATTTTCAATAAATAAATTTCTTTCAAATATATTGCTAAACGCTTACATAATCTTCTCGAGTTTAAGTATTATGCACAAATAGTACCAAATTTTTTTTTACTAAAAATTATATAAAAGTTAATATAAGTAATTAGGCAGGATAAATTACATCATTTTTTATTTTCTTTTAGCATTATTAGTATATCATTTATTTATATACTTTCTGGCATAACTCTCATGTGAAAATTCCATTCTTTTTAATTTCTGGCTAAACTAGGAAGTTTTTGTTTGTGGGAAAAAAAGTGCAAATTCTTATTGAATTTTTTTTTTTTAATGGAAAAGTGCCTTTCAATTTTTCTTTTTCTTAAAACACTAATTATTAGTGCATGGGCAAAAATAGCCCGTAACAACCATCCCACATTGTGTAAAAGGAACTACACTCTACTAATTCATTTACAGCTCTGCATAAATAAGATATCGGGTGCACCAATGTTACCTTAGACCAAATATGAGCACTAAGCTTAAAATAAAAACAATAAAAAGGGCTTAAGTTGTAATACCTCTCTATTTGAAAGAACTAGAAGGAGCTAGAATTAGAAAAAATCGTTTTTGAAAAGAATAAAAAATCTGGAAAATTGGTCAAGTCATGTTAAGTTTGAGTTTTGGTCAACCTCAAACGACCATAACTCCTAACTCAGGATGATTTAGGTGTGCTACCAAATACCGTAGGAAAGTTCTTTGAATTCTCTTTCCAACGCCGTTGAGTTTGCTCAATTCGGAATTCGTATGAGTGAGATATGCCCATTTGAAGTTGGGTTGTTTGGATAAGGAAAGTCTAATCCGGATTTTGGAAGGGTAGTTTGGTCTTTTCCTTACCCAATTATTTTATTTCGACTTTAGGAGTTTAATTAGGGTCTAATCAGAATTAGATTAGTTTAGACAATTGAAAATTTACGTTAGGGCTTGGAGAAAAGAGAGAAGAGGAGAAACGAGAAGAAAAGTTCAAGATTCGTCAAGATCGTGCAATTTTGGTTGTGGATTTCGCCAAGGATTCAATCCTACGAGGTATGTGAGATCACATAGTGTTGGGGTAGTTCACCAACGCACCAATCATGATTCAATTCAGCGAAATTGTGTTCTTTTGAAAGAAAAGATTACGAGTTCTTGATGAAATTTGTTTAAGTTCTTGTGGATTCTAGTTGTTGAAGTTTCTTGAGTTTAATTCATGAGATAATTAGGTGTTATATCGTGTAGAATCTTACATATATTGAGGATATAGTCGATTCTAAATTTTTGGGGAAAGAACCAAGTAAAATTAGAGTGTTTAGAGTTGAAAAACGAAGAATAAAATTCGGGATTTTCCAGGGAGGGGGCTGGGGCGCCGCGCCTCCTAGAGCTCCCCAAACCAGGTTCTGAACTTCACCCTCTGGCGCCCCGCGCCTCTCAGAGCGCTAGGGACGCCAGTTCTTCCACCTTTTCCCACTTCTTTCCGTACTAGTTCCCTAGGAACGTACCTATGTTTTCTAGTCGATTTCTACACTCTAATGTATGTCTAAACATCATGAAATCATCCATAAACATGAGATCATGAACCTTGAATCCATAATTCAATTCAAGGAAAGTTAAGAGTCAAGCTAAGTCAAGAGAAGTTCTTAGAGTTTTCAAAAGTCTTTTTACAAACATTTTAACTTTGTTTTAAGGCTTGAGTTTTGAGTTGAGTAAAGAGTAAGAGTAAAGTGCATTTCTTCAAAATATTATACGGGAACTAAGTATTCCCAAGAGTTGAAATGTTTTCACATTTAAACAAGAAAGGAAACATGGATTCCCAAGAGAGCTTTCAAGCTAGTTTTTGAGTAATTATCTCAAATCACAAAAAGAGTTTTATTTTTAAAACATATGAGCTGCGTATATTTTAGGAGTAGTATTGAGCACCGATATGGGGACAAGCTCATAATAACTCAGGTCTCCATAAACCATGTAGCCATCGTGGGTAGAAAGGGTCATACTTTTTAGATTACACCTTAGTGCTTTTTAGCATAGACTAGTGGATCAACTTAGTTGAGGCGTTCTATATCACGACAAGGTATAGGACAGTACTGGCAGCGTGGGCGAGACGTTGTATCACCACTTTAGCTCATAGTAGTGGTTGTCAGTTAGAGAAACTCCCACAATATTATATTACTTTATAAATAAATTGAGTTGTTATTGTATTTCTTTAATACATTGAGTTATCATCTATTGTTTTAAATGCTTTGTATAAACTGCACCATTATTGTTGTTTCTACTTTGCATTCGAGTTGAGTATTCATGAGTTGAGTAAAGCCAAAGTAAGTGTTCTTTTCAGATTCCTTTCAAGCTTATGTCATGTTTAGTTTTCCCCTCACATGCTCGTACATTCAATGTACTGATACCATTTGGCCTGCATTTTTTTATGATGCAGATACAGGTAATCAGGATCAGCATCCAACACCTCGTTGATCCATTCGAGCATTTAGAGTCATTTGGTGTGCCTCCTTGCTTTCTGGATGACTCATTTTACATTGTTTTTCTAGTATTTCAGTTGTTAGGATGATCGGGGGTCTTGTCCCGACATCCCTCTTAGTATTTAGAGGCTTCAAAGACAACTAGATATGAGTCCTTTAGTCTTGTATTTAAGATGTTTTGCTATTAGACTTGAGTTGCCATTTTGGCTAATATGAATGTTTATCCTTAAACGTTCTAAGTTTAATTTGAGATAGTTGTTTTATAAATGCATTTGATTCTTGTAATAATACTTAAAGTCTTCCACTGAGAGTCTTGCTAAGCCAAGGGTTCGCGTGGGGCCAGCAATGGTTCTCGAGTGCCAGTCCCGCTTAGGGTGTAGGCTCGAAGAGTGATAAACTTATATTCAAACCCTGGTCTCATGGGTGGTTCTTCTAGGTTTTACCGGCAACACAAGGGAACTCTTAAGCTTCTTATGGGTGCAATGTTAATTATATCCTAGTTTCTATCAATTTCTCAAAATAGATATTCATATATACATATGATTTTTTTAAAAGATAGCGGATGTAAGTGTACCCCTCCTAAAGGTGTGGGCCCACCTTTGTCTGCACGTTCAATTTTTATATAAGCAAAAAGATACTTCCTCCATTTATTTTTACTAATCACTTATTCCTAAAATATATTTTCATTTTTACTTGTCACTTTTCACCTATCAAGAAAAAATAATTATTTTTCCATGTTTTATCCTCAATATTAAATATTTATGCTCCAAATTATTTTCAAGATCTAATACTAAACATCATTTAATAGAGATATTTTGGTAAAATACCTATATTAATAACTAATTTTTAATGGATGTGTCGAGCCAAATAGTGACAAGTAAAAATGAGATAGAGTATAACAAAGTTACTCCTAATACTATTCTCTCTCCCCTAATTAACGTGATACTATTGTACTTGACACAAAATTTAAGAGAAAAAAAAGAAGACATTTAAAACTTGTGGTCAAAAGCATTCATTGAATATTTCTGTCACTATAAATCATTCCAAAGTAAAGGAGAAATTTTAAAATTAAATTATTTTCTATTATAAAAAGGTCACATTTTTTAGACGAATCAAAGGATATGTCACAAGAAGTTGGTTATTGCTACTGGATTAACAATTTTTTAATGATTTTATAAAAAAAATTATTGGGTTATCGGTTTGGTATCAGTTTTTAGTATCTCAAATAGACTCAAGTCAAATGTTTGAAAGTACTCAATATTATAAATATAATAGTTTGCAAAACATCTCAAAATAAAAGGAAAATACTGAGAGACTCCTCAACTCTAAATATCTATGAAGCCTCTAATACTAGGATAGATGTCAAGACAAAACTCATGACAACTCAACAATAACTGAAAAGAAATGTGAAATCCTTCGAAAATCATTGAGGCTCACCAAAGCTATTTGAAGCGCAAAGTGATCTCAACGAAACGCTTGTTGATGATCCTGAAAACCCGTAACTGCATCATAAAAAGATCCAGGTCGAATGACATCAGTACATTGAATGTACAAGTATGTAATATAGTTGAAGCGAAACAACTGAAAGAAATGACTGCAATAGATAAATATATACTCAAGCTCAATGTAAAAACAATAAAGCAGTTGCTTTACAAAACTTAATCATCTCTGAACTCGACATAATAAGTGATAAATTAAAATACACATTAATTCTATTGGGAGATTCTCTAACCAACAACCATCACTATGAGTTATGTGATGAAACAACGTCTTGTCCACGCTGCCAGAACTATCCTATATCGTGCCAGGGTATATAACCTCTCAACTAAGTGGATCCAAAAGCTATAAAGATTCATCTAAAAAGTTTGATCTTGTACCCATGTTGGCAAGACATAGTTTATGAAGATTTTGAGTTGTCTGAACTCATCGTCAAATCGGTGCGAAATACGTCTCCCAATAATATATATATATCATGCTCAAATGTATAAAACATACTTTTTCTCTTGTTTGAGATAATTGTTTAAATTATCCTCTTAAAAGAGGTAACTGCTCTGAAATATCTTTGAACTCATAAACTCATTTAGAAATCAAAGTTTCTCTTTTCTCACTTTAAAAATGATAAACTTTGGGAAATACTTAGTTCCCTTATATTCTCTGTCAAAACATCTCTTCAAACTCTACTCAAAACTCTTCTAGACCTTTCTCAGAAATCAATTAAGACAATGATGGGTTAAAATGATTTCTTGATAAATAACTCAATAATAAGGTTCATGCTGGAAAGTAGACATGAACAATCAATTCCAAAAATCTCAATACATGATGTACAACAACTCAATAATTAGGAATATAAATTCAGAATTCAACAATACTACTCATCTCAAGAATACTCGAAATCAAGGATAAAAATCCTAGATTACTCTTTTACTGATTTGAAAGTAGATATAGGGTATGAGAACAAACTAGTCCAACACTATAATTTCCTCACATACCTGTAAATAACAAAGTTCTTGGCGAAATTGGTGCAAACTTGAAAAACGGTCGAAGCCCTAGCCTTTTCTCCTCTTGGAACCTTGGTCTAATGATTTGATGTGTTAAAGAATGTTAAAAGCATGTTTAACACTGCTTAAATCCTTAACTAGGTTTAAAAGGATCAGAATTTAGGCTTAGAATGGATGGGAAAAGTCTGAAATACCCTAAATAAATTAAAAAATGTAAAACCCCAGTGGCGCCTAATGGAGGTCCCGATGGCTCATCACGAGGATGACTGTCTGTCACTGTCATCATAAAAAACACCTGAAACTCTGAAATTTCTGCAAAGTTGATGGGTCTGAAGTGTCACGCCCCGAGCCTACACCCTGGGCGGGACCGGCACTCGGAGACCATTGCTGGCCCCAAGAGAACCCTTGGCCTGGCTTTCTTAACTCAGCGAAAACCTGACTCAACAAAATAACTCAATGCCATGCAAAGACATAAACAACTTAACTGATAAAAATATGGCCCAAAGGGGCAACTCGAGTCTCAAAATAGAATATTTACATATACATATACATACATATACATGGATGAGAGACTCAAAACTACTAACTGACTGACTGACTGACTGTCTATGAAGCCTCTAATATACTGAGATGGATGTGGGGACAGACCCCGCAACATTCTAATAGAACAAAACTAAGTACACAAAATAATTGAGTCCTTCGGAATGCAAGGAGGCTCACCACAGACTTTGGAGTGCTCAGCTGGATCAACGACGTGCAGGATGCTGATCCGGGGTACCTGTATCTGCATCATAATAAGATGCAGGCCAACTGGCATCAATACATGGAATGTACGAGTATGCGAGCTGG
>JAJOOE010011318.1:0-43006 GCA_036250405.1 Solanum raphanifolium
ATGTGTGGATGTAAATAAGTTTTTTTTTTATTCCGCACTATTTTCATTATTGAATGCAATGAATGACTATGTGGCTCGTATAAGACCCCTTCGGGGTCGAATACGCCATGTTACGACTAGGGGGTACTCTCGGGTCGTGACAATCATATGGAATTACTTGGTCATTGTATGATGAACTATTGAGATGATAGTCTTTGTAAAAATAATTGATAGAATTGAATGAAGGTTTTTGTATTAGACCATAATTATGTACTTAGACATGTTGTAGGACTATATATTAATGTTACATGTTGAATTATGTGACAATTTAATTGAATTAACCCCAAAAAAGACCCTATTACAATATACACATGTTGCCACATATTACATGTCTACTGCGATTTATCAAACAAAACGTGAATATGTTGCCACAAATGACACTTCAAGGATTGGTTAATCAATAAATTGAGCAATTTATGAATGGAAAAATGTCAAATTGGACCAAATTTTAGTACTTTGAACCATAGTTAAGGAATAAAATATGCTATAACACTTGGAACAATGATTTACAAGGGTGTTATATAACTATCATATGGAGTTACTTGGGCATTGTATGATGAACTAGTGAGATGATAGTCTTTGTAAATATAATTGATAGAATTGAATGAAGGTTGTTGTATTAGACTATAATTCTGTACTTAGACATGTTGTAGGACTATATATTGGTGTTACATGTTCAATTAGGTGACAATTTAATTGAATTAACCCCAAAAAGACTCTTTTATGATATACACATGTTGCCACATATTACATGTCTATTGCTATTTATCAAACAGAATGAGAATACATTGCCACAGATGACACTTCAAGGATCGGTTAATCGATAAATTGAGCGATTTAGGAATGGAAAATGTCAAATTTTTTTAGATTAAACATTTTATAAAGAACAAATTCAAAAACAGAACGTGCATATGTTGCCACACATGAAAATTTAATTAATACAGAAATTTAACTACTTCATTTATTTGTAAATCACAGCTACATAATTCACAACGAAAGTGGAGGGTTTGAACAGTGCAAAAAAATGGTCTTTCTCCCAACAAATGAGGTTCTGGCACCCATCCATATAAAGTATATCATAACTTCTCTCAACATCTTCTGAGTTTTAGTGGAGTCATGTTGGCAATGAACATTAAGCCTTCTCTCATGGATTCACCGCCATTGAAGATTGAAATTATGGCAAGCACAAGGATGCACCAATGTAGCCACCGTCTGCTACTTGACTAAGAAGTCTCAATCCATTTGAATTGCTACGGTTGAAAAAATCATACTACAGAAAAAATAACACCTTTAAAATGCAAAATACATTGATAAAAACGTGAATACATTCGGAAAACATTAAAAATTACCACGCTTTTTTTGTATAAGGCTTCTAAACTCCCCGATGCTTTGCACATTTCCAGGAAAGAAGTGCATCTTCGAACAACTGAACACGGCCATATAAATACAGGAATGTTGAGCAATATTACCTTCTGATATACAGAAGGTTTATTAGTGACTTGATTGAGGACCCTAGAACTAAGAAATCAAATCAAATGGTTAGGAAATCAAATTAAAGTGCGAAAATTGTTTAATACATACATACCTTAATTTAACTCTCATTAAATCTTTGAGGGAGTAGGAAGCAATCCTTTCAACGATATCAATTAGTAATTCCCTCGGAAGGGATTCAATGTAGTTTTTTCTACTCAGTCATTTTTGAAGATTTCTTATTCTTCCTTCCCATCTTGGAGAAAATTAAATGAAAGGACCTTTTATTGTAGTGTTCTTCTTATATATTATAATCCCAATGTAATGAATGTGAAAAGTCACAACTTCTGAAGATGAAGAGGAACTTCTAACTTTTCAAATGAAACTACTTAAGTTTTTTGAAAAAAGGGTAAAATATGAAGAGTTGTAATTAATGAAGGAGGTTGTTATATTAGACAGTAATGCAATTGAATTAGCCCCAAAAAGCACATTTTAGGATATACACATGTTACCACATATGACATATTTGTTGAAGTTTAAACTGTTAAATACAACATTTTATACCACAGAACGTACATATGTTGCCACAGATGACATTTCAAGGATGGTCAAAATGAGAACACTATGAAAAAAAACAAATATTTTTGGATTAAACATTTTATAAAAAACTAATTCAAAAATAAGTACAAAACACAAAAAGGCAACCTTTTTCACCATGAATTTGGTTTGCAAGTTATGTACATATGTTGCCACAGATGGCAAATTAATTAATACCACACAGTGGTATAAGGCAGAAATTTAATTACATAATTTAGTTCTAAATCACAACTACATAATTCACAACGAATATCATCTTAATTGTCGCTTCCCATGGGCCAACCATTTCTGCGTCTGATTTGCTCAAATTGATGAATAGTGCAACAAATGGGTCTTCCTCCCAACAAATGAGGTTCTGGCACCCATATTCCACCTAAAATATTTTACAAATTATGTCGACATCTTCTGAACTTTAGTGGCTCCATTTTTTTCATGTTGGCAATGAACATTAAACATTCTCTCATGGATTCACCTCCATTGAATATTGAAATTATGGCAAGCACATAGGATGCACCAATGTGGCCACCGTTTGCTGCTTGATTAATCATTCCCAATTTAGTTGGATCGTTACGGTTGAAAAAATCAAACTACAAAAGAAATAACACATTTAAAAGGCAAAATACATTGATAAAAACATGAATACATACGAAAAAGATAAAAAATTACCACGCTTTTTCTGTATAAGGCTTCTAAATTCCCCGATGCTCTTCACATTTCCAGGAAAGAAATGGCTTCTTGAACTATCGACCATCTACGATAAGGAATGCTGACCAATGTTACCTTTTGATATACATAAGGTTCATTAGCCACTTGATTGAGGACCCTGGACTGAGAAATCAAATCAAATAGTTAGGAAATCAAATTAAAGAATGAAAATTGTTTAATACATACATACCTTAATTAAACCCTCATTAAATCTTTGAGGGAGTAGGAAGCAATCCTTTCAACGATATCAATTAGTAGTTCCCTTGGAAGGGATTCAATGTATTTTTTTTACTCATAGTCATTTTTGAAGATTTCTTATTCTTTCGAGATTTCTTATATAATGCCAGGAAAATGAATTGTGTGAAAAGTTGCAACTTCGGAAGACGAACAGAAGAGAAGAGACACAACTTTTGACTTTTCAAATGAAAGTACTTATTTTTTTTTGGAAGAAAGGGTAAAATATGAAGAGTTGTAATTAATTTTTTTCTTGAAAGTTGTTCCAATGACTGTAATTATTGATTGATGGTTCACATACCTTACACATATTTATTGATTAGAAATATATTGGAACATATGGTGTTTTCTATGGTACTTGTAACACATAATTGACATATGTTGGAGCATATGCAATATTATGTTGTAAGATCTAACACATAATTAATATATGTTGGAACAGATGTGTTACTTTGTAGTACATGTAACACATAATTGACATTTGTTGGAACATATGCAATATTCTGTTGTAAAATCTAACACATAATTGACATATGTTGGAACATATGCAATATTCTGTTGTAAGTAGCAACACATAATTAAATAAATCACACATTTTATATAAATAACATAACATAGGTTGATTCAAATTAAGATAAGAAGATAGGGAACATCATCCTCAAATAAAAAGAACATTCATTAAAATTCAACAACACTTATGGAGCATTTCGATTTGGGCATGTAGTTCTTTTGTGGCCAAAGTCCCTACATAAGGAACATTTATTTTTTCTTGTTGGAAATGATTCACCAACTCCACGCCGTCTCTTATATCTCCTTCTTCCAGGTTTTCTTTGATCAACATATGGAAGAGGTATTTCTCTCTCTATGACATCCAAAGGGACTATCCAAGAATCTTCAGGTGGCACCGAATGAATTTCCTCACAATATGTCATCATGTATTTTTCCACTGAATAATATGGAGAGGAGTACTCATAAATCCGATTTCCAAAATCGGCACCATATTGGGCTCGAAGCGCTGCCATGGCATGTGGACAAGGTAATTTGTCCAAGTCAAAAATTCTACAAGTACAAGTTCTTCTTTGTAGATCCACCGTAGCAACATCACCATGACCAGTGACACTGAAATTGTAGTTAGCGATTTGATGAGCCAACAACTTGTTGCCCGCGTTGACATACTTTGATATGTCTTTTTCAATTGAAGGAACAAATCTATTTGCAGAGTTCACCAGCTCCATACGCCTCTGGTGAAATAAAAGTGCAAATCTCCTGTTTATTTCATAAAATAGAGCGACAATGGGAAATTTTGTTTCAACATCAAACATAGAATTGACCGACTCCACGATATTTGACGTCATAATGTTATATCTACACAACAAAACATAAAAATCAATCAAAACACATAAAATTATAATAAAATCAAACGAGATGGGATAGAAAATTATGTACCCATTTCCCGGGTAAAATGCCCTGCTCCATGTGTGGAATCCAATACTTTCAAGAGTTTCAGCCAAACTCTCTTATTTGATTGAAATGGTCATTGAACTCATATCTATCGTATGCCTTTGCTGCTTTATAAAAATGGGTCACTACCTTTGAATTGTGAAAGTTATTTCAAATATTTTCCCCAAGGTGTCTCATGCAACAACCATAATGAGATGCAGGGTAAATAGTCGAAACCATCTTTCGAATACTTGGATGCCTATCAGAAATAATGCACAACTCATCAGTATCATCTACAAAGCTTCTCATATTTTGAAAGAAATATTCATATGAGGCATCACATTCCTTGTCCACAACACAGAAAGCTACTGGAAATATATGATTCTCAGCATCTTGTGCCACTGCCGATAGCAAAACTCCTTCATACTTGCTCCTCAGGAATGTCCCATCAACGGCTATTACTTTTCTCATTTCTTGAAAACTAGTTATCCAAGCGGCATATGATACAAAGAAGTACTTGAACCTCCCATTTTCATCGAGCGACAATGTTGTCTTGCTTCCTGGATTTGCAACTTCAAGCATATAACGATACACATTAAGCACTACATATCCGTGCTCATGTGTTCCACTAACATTAGACTTAACATGCTCCATTCCCTTATAAATCTTCCAGTAGCTTACCTTACAACCCAATTATGTGCCGAGTTGATTTGACATGTCTCTTGTGGATGGGACTTTACCATTGGGAAACCTATTTTCAAAGGACTTACCTATGACTTTTGTCATGGCATGGGGATTATGGCTTGTAAGATGCTCTGAACCACACGCATGGTAGTTTTCATAGTATCTAATGACAAACCTGTCGCTACCTATAAATTTCACAGCCCTGAACCACCAATTGCACTCCGGATATGAACATTTAAAAGTAAACACATTACGAGAATTGATCACCTTTTTCAGTCTAAAATCTTTTTTCAAGAAAGCTATTTTCAATGAATTTGCCAGTTCTTCCTTGTTCTTAAATGTCATTTCCTTATAAAAGCTGGTTTCATCATCTCGAACATTATTCACACCTGATGATTGAGAAGAACATGGAATGTTGCTTCCAACAATAGGTATAGGAGGATTGTGGCTATCAAAGTCCGGCACGTCATCTTTTCCAATTTCAGCATCATGATTATTCATGTCCATATCATCAAATTCATCATTTAACATATCTTGTTGGTCTTCTTCTAGATTATGATCCTCCTAGATAGGATTTTCATCCACGTAGACTCCTAATATGGGCGGTCTCTTTGCTCGTTCCAAATAACCAACCAAACTAGGATGATCAGTTATTTTAAAAGGTAAGACCTTCTCATTATAAAAAAATGGGGAATGTAACTCATGACAAGATCTTTCAGTTGACAATTGTATCCACATTTTTCCATGACTAAATTCACAAAATCATCATACAAAATATTTCTTTCGATAGTGATCCCTACCGACCCTCCCCATTTCTTACCATCCTTCCAAACACCAAATGTATCGATTTTTCTTCTCGACCCATTTACCACGACAATCAATCCCTACAAATAATCCCTCCATTTATTGTACCTGAAGAAATTAATTAAAAAACAAATTAGTACTAATGAAGAAATATGTAAGTCATATGTTGCAACATATGACTATTATGTGGCGATATGTAAGTTATATGTTGCTACATATAACTGATATGTGGTGACAAATAAATAACATGTGGCAACATGTGTAAGTTAGATGTAGCAACATATGGCTATACTGTGGCAAAATGTAAGTCATATGTTGCTACATATAACTATTCTATTGCAAAATATAAATCACATGTTGTGAAAAAATGTATAAGTCATATGTTGCAACATATATAGCCATCTGTTGGAAACGCGAATGCTAATTATTGAAAAAATTGCGGCTACCCAGATGATGATGAATGATTTCAAAGAACTGTTAATTTTACTTACCAAAACAATGGTGTGTGAACCCATTCACTTATGAAGTAATTCCAATTGATACAGAACGAAATCTGGTCCACTGATAAGATTAGCTAAATCTGATTGAAGAAGATGAAAAGAGCTCAAGAAGGACCAGCAGCCAAGACCAACAATGTACGAAAACAAGAAGAAGAAGATGAAGAGAATGGGAAGAAGAAAGGCAAGCAACCAATCAAGAAGAGAGCAAGAACATAGCAAAAGAAGAATAAGAAGAGGAATACGGGGGGGGGGGGGGGGAATGTTTTATTTCCCCCCCTTTTCGTACAACTGGTGTCTTCCCTCCAATTTTTGTTCCCACCAAAATTGGTTAAATTAGGTTTTAGTCACTTACCCTTTTACCCCTCATTTGATTCAATGGACCAAACTGCCAACTTATAAACTTGAGGGCAACTCCACAATCATTAATCACATAATTTTCACCTACACTGAATAATTAAGACTTATGTCACCACCCCTTTATTTTGACACCTTAATATCACCTTTAATTCAAAGCCCCTAATATCTTTCACATATTTAATTTATTATGACATATTTAGGGGTGTTTATGGACAATGACATGGAAGAGCACAGAAAACATAATGCTATTGACTAAAGAATGAATAATAGGCTATCAAATTGAGTATCTTATAGTCAACATAAATGTCACAACCCGATTCCTCGAGTCATAATGGCGCGTACTATAACCCACAAGTAGGCAAGACAACCCGTATCCCGAAACTATAAGTAATGGGATTGAGGGCAAACTAAAACAATAACATAAATAATAGAAATAGTAGATGAAGAAGAGGAAGCAAACCAACATATATGTACAAATAACATATCCCTCGTAGAACCTGGAAGTCACATGTACAGAGCTACTAATAAAATGAGTACAAGTCCCAAAAGTGGATCATATAAACAAGACTGTCTTAAAAGGTAAAAGACAAGTCATATATATAGATGGAGTCTAGTATAACACAAAATGCCAAGTGCACACCCCCGTCTCCAGATCAGACTGTTGTACGCTCGATCTCAACACTTGTCGCTGGTACTCGGACCTGCATCACGAAAACAGATGTAGAGTGTAGTATGAATACCAAACAAAAAGGTACCTAGTAGGCCGACTGAGAAATAAAAGCTAAAGTAATATGAAATTGTCATGACCCAGACCATCTTGATTGGCACCACACTAACCCTCCGGTGGGAGAACCATTAATACACAAGAACTAATAAACTTAATCAAAACTAAGCCAATTAAAGATACAGAAGAAGCATGTGTAAATGCAAAAGTCAAATAGAGTTCCCATAAACTCCAAAAGTCAACAACGACTAACAAAACAAATGCGGAAATTATGTAGCAATCGATAATTAAGGTCTAATTTACCCGAATTATAACAAACCCAATAACCCAAGACAAAAGTTCAGATCTTACGTTTAGCTAGGCCTTCTCTCACAATCCAAAACTGTTCAAAACCCTCCCCCAACGATATGCAATCAAGATGTTACGTTCTACGGATCGAAAGATGGAATTGGGGAGCGAAAACCTTACCTTAAGCCTCAAGAATAGTGAAAAACTGTCAAGAATCGCCTGGGGTCATCTCCTTGCTCTCAAAAATGAATTTTGCAGAATAATGGCGTTGTTGGGGTTTAATTCCGACTTAATTCGCGACTGAGCCGCTACAGCGGGACCCATCCCACCATATCGGCCCCGCCCTGGTGGGAATAATCCCACCCTAGAGGCTTCCACGAAAACAGAGTGTCAAATATAGTGTTCCAAGCCCCCATTTCACAACACACCTTCAACCCATGACACTCAGAAACTATCCGTTCACCCAAAGATCAGTTTCGGGAGCTCTACTCGCCTGAATTTGATTCCGTAAAGTCGTTAGTTTCCTTAACGTCTTGGCTATCTACTCATGCGATCAAATTCATTATTAGATCTCTCATTTGATACAAGAATTCCCTAGACTTCACTGACTCCAATTTCGTCCAAATCTGGACTAGCCTAGGAATTCTCAAGTTATTACAAAAAAGTTTTCTTAGCCAAAAGTTTTCCCCAATGGCTTTTCTATAACGATGGGAACATGTCGTTAGAATAGATAACAATTTACCAATCACTCGTCCATGAGTGACAACTAGGAAAAAAAGGCTAATGTAAGAGTGGAATAGTACCTAAATCATCGAACAACTGGGGATACTTGTCTCACTTGTCCTTCTCGGTTTCCCATGTAGCTTCCTCAATTGGATGATGCTTTCATTGAACTTTCATGGACTTAATCTCCTTGGTTCTCACCTTCTGAACATCACGATCAAGAATTGCAATCGGTTCCTCCACATACTGAAGGTCTTTGTCTAACAACACTGAGTCCCACTTTATAATGTAATCCCCATCCCCATGATACTTCTTCAACATGCATACATGAAACACTGGATGAACTGCACCTAATTTAGGTGGTATTGCCAACCTATACTCCACTGGCCCTACAAAGTCAAGAATCTCAAATGGACTAATGTATCTAGGACTAAGCTTGCCCGTCTTGCCAAATCTCATCACCCCCTTCATTGGTGATACTTTGAGAAGAACATTCTCACCAGTCTAAAATGCCATGTCTCTTACTTTATGGTATGTATACTTCTTCTATCTACTCTGGGCTGCTATAAGCTTCGCTTGAATACTCATCACTTTATCTTGAGCATCCTTCACTATATAAACCCCTAAAGGTTTCACATCTCCAGCCTCGAACCATCCTATGGGTGATCTACTTCTCCTCCCATAAAGTGCATCAAATGATGCCATATCTATGCTGGAGTGATAACTATTACTATAGGAGAACTCACACAAAGGTAGGAAGTTATCCCAATGTCCTCCAAAGTCAACCACACATGCCATCAAGATGTCTTCTAACACTTGAATGGTCCTCTCCGACTGTTCGTCCGTCTGTGGATGAAAAGTTGTACTAAAAGTGAGTTGTGTGCTCAATTCATCATGTAATTTCCTCCAAAACTTGGATGTCAATTGCGTACCACGGTCTGAGATGATTGAAAGAGGCACCCTATGCAGCCTTACTATCTCCTTTACTCAAACTTTAGATAATTGTTGAGCATTATAATCTATTCTGGCCGGAATAAAATAGGCTGACTTAGTCAATCAGTCAACCACTACCCAAATAGAATCAAAATTTCCCAAAGTCTTGGGAAGACCAACCATGAAGTCCATAGCTATCCTTTTCCACTTCCGTTCTGGAATTGGCATTCATTGAAGCAAACTTGCAGGCCTTTGATGCTTATACTACACTTGTTGCCAATTTTCACACTTAGCCACAAACTCCATTATATCTTTCTTCATGCCAGGCCACCAATAAAGTTGCTTCACATCTTGGTACATTTTCGTCAGACCCGGATGAATGGAATATCGCGAACCATGGGATTCTGCCAATAATTTTTTAATCAAGTCGCCCAATCTAGGAACATAAATCCTTCCCTTAAAACTGAGCACACCTCCCGCATCAAGAGTGGTCTCTTGTGCCTTGCCAGTTACTGTTTTATTTCCGAGCTCTTTCAAATGCTCATTCTCAAACAATTTGGCCTCGATTTCCTCAGTGAACGTGGCCCTTACTTCAATACTTGCTAATACCCCACCTTTCTCTGAGATGCCCAACTATAGGGTATGGATTTCCATAGCCAAAGGTCATTTGGGCGCACTCAAGCAAGCTAGACTACCCATATTCACCGCCTTCCGACTTATCGCCTCTGCCACCACATTAGCCTTACCCAGATGATACTGGATGGTCACATCATAATCCTTGAGTAAGTCCATCCACCTTTGCTGTCTCAAATTCAAACCCTTCTGAGTAAACACATACTGCAAACTACGATGATCAGTAAACACCTCACACTTGACGCTATAGAGGTAATGCCACCAGATCTTAAGAGCAAACACTACCGGTGCCAACTCTAAATCATGTTTTGGGTAATTCCTCTCATGCACCTTCAGCTGCCTCGATGTATAAGCTATAACATTCATATCCTGCATTAACACAACACCCAAACCCTAATGTGAAGCATCACAATAAGCAATGAAATCTTTACCTTCCACCAGTAGTGCTAGAATGGGCGATGTGGTCAAAAGAGTCTTGAGCTTTTGAAAGATCTCTTCACATTTTTCAGTCCATTCAAAAGGTATCTCCGATTTGGTAAATCTTGTCAGATGCGTGCCAATAGAAGCAAAGTTCTTCACAAAACAACGATAGTAGATAGCGAGCCGCACAAAACTCCTAACTTCAGTCACAGAGCTAGGCCGAACCCAATTCTTAACCGCTTCCCTCTTTTGGGGATCTACCATTACCCTTTCATTTGAAACTACATGCCCCAAAAAGGCAACAGAAGTCAACAAAAATTCACACTTAGAAAATTTTGCGTACAACTTTTGTTTCTAAAGAACCCTAGAACAATACGAAAATGGTCTGTATGTTCTTCCTCACTTTTCAAATAAAGCAAAATGTCATCAATAAAAACTATAACAAACGAATCAAGAAATGGTTTAAACACACCATTCATCAAACTCATCAAGGTTGCAGGAGCATTTGTCAACACAAATGACATTACTAAAAACTCATAGTGCCCATAGCAGGTCCTAAATATCGTCTTGGGTACATCCTCATACCTAATCTTTAACTGATGGTAACCATACCATATATCGATCCTAGAAAAATGGATGCACCTTGCAATTGGTTAAAAATATCATTTATTTGAGGCAATGGGTACTTGTTTCGAATGGTCACCCAATTAAATTGTCGGTAATCTATACACATCCTCATACTACCATCCTTTTTGTTAAAAACAAATACAGGAGCACCCCACGGGGAAGCACTAGGACGGATAAAACCTTTATCAAGAAGTTCTTTGATTTGAGCCTTAAGCTCTCTCAACTCTACCGGAGCCATGGGATAAAGAGGGATAGAAATGGGGCGGGTACCAGGTTCCAAATCAATGCAGAAATCTATATCTCTATCCGAAGTCATACAATGCAAATCAATAGTAAACCTTTCTCTAAATTCTGACACCACATGAATAGACTAAATAGAGGGAGGCTCTACCTCAACATCTTGAATATGAGCCAAATAAGTCAAACAGTCCTGCCCTACCAATTTCCTAGAACGAATGTAGGATATGATCTTATCTTGCTTAGGCTTGTACACCCTTTCCCACTCTAATTTTTTCCTTTCTGGAATATCTAGAGTCATAGACTTAGTATTACATTTTAACACACTATAATAGGAGGACAACCAAGTCATGCCTAAGATTATATCAAGGTCAATCATGCCCAAAATGACCAAATCAACCCAAGTTTGAAAACCCATAAACAAAATAGGACAAGCACGATAGACATGAGTGACTATGACCGACTCTCCAACAGGGGTAGAAACATGGATGGGGGCATCAAGTACATCACAAATCATATCAAATCCCAAGGCAAACTGAACGGATACATAAGAATAAGTAGAACTCTGATCAAATAACACATTAGCCATCCGGTCATAGAAAAGAATAGTACTTGTGATCACTGCATCAGATGCCTCCGCTTCAGTCTTGCCCGGAAAGGCATAACACTGAGCCCTGTCATCATGACGGGTGACTTCCCTGCCTAGCTGTAATGTACCTCTGTCTGTATTACCATTACCCCAACCTCCACGACCTCACTGATTTCCTCATCGCCCACCTTGTGGACCTCCTCGACCATTGTTACCATGGCTCATGGGTAACAATGCTATAGTCTGTTGCTGTGCGGAATCCGAGATGCATGGGTGGGGATCATATCTCTTCATATACCCAGGTTCTCCACAATTATAATAGGTGCAATCGAAAGATAGCCTGCTGCTCGATGAATATGCGGCTCTCTGCATATCCTGAATCAAATTCTGAGGTGGATTTCCCGAATAATTACCTGTAGAAATGGGCCTAGATGACTGAATTAGTCAGGCTGCAAGTGTTGGCCTCCCTGAATCTCTGCAGTAAGAACCCTGAATGTTACTTGTAAACTTAGCTTTCTTAGCCAATGCCTTAGCCTGACCATATCGCCTCACCCCACTCCACTTTCTTCACAAAATATGTTACCTCATTGAATCTTTTTCCTGCAGAGGTCATATGAATAGACAGTACCTGCAACTCAAAATTTAGTCCCTTAACAAATAGGCAGATACTCTTTTCCTTAGTAGTCACCAATTGCGTAGCATATCTAGACAAAGAATGGAACTTAGCCTTATTAGCCGCCACATACATACCACCTTGTTCCAAAGCCATGAACTCATCGTTCTTACGATCTAGCAAAGTCCGGGGCACATATTTGTCCTAGAACAGATCATGAAACTGGTCCAAGTGAGTGGGGGTAAAGTTAAAGATCTGCACTCCACATAAGCTCTCTACTACTGCTTATCCTCACCTTGAAGTTCAAAAGTCACAAACTCTACTCTATGTTGATGGACAACTCCCAATTTATGAAGCCTCTCATAACAATCTAGAATGAACTCATAAGTGTCCTCACTCTCGGAACCATGGAACACAAACGGTTTCAATTTCAAGAACTTGGTCAAAATTTCATATTCATTACCGATCATAATAGGACCAAACAAAGGACAGAAGAAAGCATCATTACTATTGTTCTACCCACCTTGGGAACAGTAATAGCAATAGGGGGATTGGCGGGAGCTTGAGTTGCTTGAACTGAGGGAAGCACTCCAGGACCAACCAATCCTTTCAGGAATGACATAATTTGTTGAGCTAACACTAGGTCTAAGGGAGGAATACCTATAGTCTATGTCAGTACCTCTTCTTCTTGTCCAACATTCTCCTCATTCTCAACCTCTACATTATCCTCTACCTCTTCATGATGTGAAAGAGGAGCCTCATTTCTGGGAGCATTCTCAACTAGTGCTCTATCCTTAGTAGGTGCTACCCTTCCTCGGCCTCTAGATCTTCCTCTACCCCTGCCTCGATCGCGACCTCTTGCTGCGGATTCCTCACTTGGCGCTTTGACGTAAGCTACGGGCCTGACGTCATTGAATCTAGTGTTAACCATCTTTGGACAGAAGAGTGAAGGAGATTAGATACCAATTTGGATCACCAGTTACCAATTGCAACCAAGTTATAGCACGAAAGGAGACAAAAAAATAGAGATATTTCCTTAAGTCCTATAGCCTCTCGAAGAAAAGTACAGACAACTTTGTACCATTCTGCAAGAATCTACTAGACTCGTTTTGGTACATTGAGATCAACGAACCTAGGGCTCTGATACCAACTTTGTCACGACCCAGACAATCGTGATTGGCACCCACACTAACCCTCCGGTTAGAAAACCATTTGTACTAATTAACTGACCTAAGAACTACACAACTTAATCAAAACTAAGGCATTTAAAGATACGGAAACAAATTTAAATACAAGAGTCAAATAGAGTTACCATAAACTCCAAAAGTCCAACAAAACAAATGCGAAAATTATGCCTAGAACCTGAAAGTCAATGTACCAAAACATCTACTAACGACAAGTCTAAGTAAATGGTTGCAACCCCAAACTAATTTACTAGTCTAAGTTAGAATAAAAATGGACTAAACATAATGAAAACTCATGGCAGCCTGGAAGAACTGGCTCACCCTTGAATTCGAATCGATTACTAGTTTTCTAAACGAGGTCTGTTAGTAGCTGCCTGAAAATCCCCTGTACTGAACAAAGAAAGAGCTAGTGCAGTATCAGTACACAACCACAGTGTACTGGTAGGATCACGCGACTATTCCAATAAGTGCAACATATCCAAGTAACCATAACATAATAACACATGTAGATATAGAAAATATACAATATCAATCATCATTTCAGGATCAACGACAACTCCACATTCTCAATAATACATCAATATGACAAGTCAATGGTCCTCTCATGGAACCCACACTCAAACTGTTAGTGTACCAGTACGTGGTACCCGATCCTAGTTAGTCTACCGGATGTGACACCCGATCCCATATATGCGCCAAAACATGGCACCCAATCATAGTTAGTGTGTTGGAACGTAATACCCGATCCATTCACCAAGTCACAATCACAATCACAATGTACATTCTCATAATCATACAATCAAGTGTTGGTTCATGGCATGCAATTATTCATTCATACTCATTTACGATTATTGTGATCAATAATGCAACATTTGCATACATACATACATTAAAATGAAGTAATCACTAACATACATAACACTACCATGAAATCACAACCATCACCTACCTCTAACAAAGCTTTAACCCTCCAAAGAAGCTTGATTCTTCCCTTTCTGGATTCTTTCCGCTTGCTCTAGGTCTACAACAAACAATTAAATACGGGGATCAATAATTAAGGTCTAATTTACCCAGATTATGACAAACCCAATAACCCAAAACCTAAATTATTATCTTATGGTGCAGCTAGGGCTTCTCCCACCATCCAAAACTATTCAAAACCCTCCCCGAACGATATCCAATCAAGATTTTATGTTTTACGGATAGAAAGACGGAATTGGGGAGCGATAACGTTACCTTTAGCCTCAAGAATGGTGAAAAACTATTAAGAATTGCCTGGGGTCATCTCCTAGATCTCAAAAATGAATTTTGCAGAATAATGGCATTTTTGGGGTTTAATTCCGACTTAATTCATGACAGAGCCGCTATAGCGGGCCACATCTCGCCACAGCGGCCCCGCCTTAGCAGAAATAATCCCGCCCCAGCGGCTTGCACGGAAACAGACAGTCTAATTTAGAGTTCCAAGCCCCCATTTCACAACACACCTTGAACCCATGACACTCAGTAACTATCCCTTCACGCTAAGATTAGTTTCGAGAGTTCTACTCGCCTAAATTCGATTCTGTAAAGTCGTACCATTTCCTTAACGTCTTGGCTATTCACTCATGTGATCAAATTCATTATTAGATCTCTCATTTGTTACCAGATATCTCTAGACCTCACTAACTCCAATTTCGTCCAAATCTCGACTAGGCTAGGAATTCTCAAGTTACTAAAAAAAAGTTTTCTAACCCAAAATTTTTCCCCGATGGCTTTTCTATAACGATGGGAATAGGTTGTTATAGAAATGCGAGAATCTAAAACACTACCATAAACAGGAACGAGAAATCTTGCAGGTATGCACAAGAGTGTATAACACACAAACAAAAGGAGAATAACTAACTAAATTTGACTGGGCTCCCATAAACCCAAAAGTTACACTCGCACCCAAGCTAAAAGTAAAACCTGAGCGGACTCCCATAAACCCGACATGTACAAGGAACAGTATAGAATGGAATAAGAGGACCCGACAAAGTTTCCATGATTTCCACAACTTTTTGCGGACTCAAACCAAACCAATGCATATGCCTGAAGCTCATCCAGAACTGATAGGGGTTAAGGACTTGAACCAAATTGAAGATTGAGGATCTAGGACTTGAACCAAGATTTGGAATAACCGAGGACATGAACCAAAGCTAAGGATAATTGTAGACTTGAACCACATATTAATATGACCAAGGACTTGAACCGAGGTGAGTGGCTTTGGAGTTGAACTAAGCTGTAACGAGCAGTGGAATTCAACCACGATTGCAAACGGCGGTGGACTTGAACCACCGCTGAAGAAAGCCAAGACTTGAACCACACCCGGTGGAGTGAATTGGGGGACTTGATCCATGAATAGAGAAGAATCGGGTAGAAATAGGATAGGCGACCAACCCATCATCACGGGGAGTATCCCCAATTTGTGTGCTATAAATAAATCACTCCAGCCTGAACCATATCCAACTAGGATCGACGAGCATTTTCCACACCAAGAATTAGAGATATCGGAATCGATAGAAATAGAGGATTTATTAATATATTTATATATATATGGTTCGAAGAGAAGTGTTACTGCCTAGCTAAGCCGTCTTAAGCGACGTCGAGGAGATTACAAAGCCTAACAGGACCAAAAGGACGCAAGTCTACGACAATCACTAGCCTAATCCTAGGCTAAGGCCAAACATGATCCAACAATATTTAAAAATCAGAAATAAGGCACACCACAAGATAAGGATGATCAACAAATACAATAGACATTCTTCAACCGCCCGAAAACTTGATAAGTAGCCTAAATCATAGATTCTAGGAATTTAACATGATTAACCACCAAATCAATCCCAAATTCAAAAAAATCATCATACAATTACTTAATTATGCTCATTCTAAGGAGAGGGAGGTTGTAGCCTACCTGCAGGATGACCGCGCGCGCTCTAAATCACGTTGTCTGAGCTTTTCTCATTCACACGGCCTCAAACCTGTGCAACACTATCAAAAATAGAATCACAACGTCAATACTGCCTTCTTGACACAATAATCATATTTTTTAGATATAGATTCAAAATTTGGCTTAAAACGGGATTGTGGGACCTGCACCGGGATCACAAAATCGATTCTGTGAAAAGGTTCATTTTACCTCTCCCATTTTGTGTCCCAAAATGGAATAAAATTTGGGACTCAGAACAGCCCGGAATCTGCCCATGCATTTAGATAACAATTAAAACTAAAGAAAAAGAGAGGACAACAACTAAAACTCGAAAATTACCTCAAACGGAGGGCCCCCCAAGAGTCCCCGAGCACTCCAATGTGTAGCAACGCCAATTTCGAGCAACCCAGCCTTTGAATCACCAAAAATAAAGCTAAAATGAGAGAGAAATCGTGTTTAGTAAATGAGGGTTGAATGCTGATTTTCGGCTTTAGATAACGGCAGATCAGGTCGCTAAAAGTACATTTGGTGGCTTAAAAATACATTTTCTAGTCGCTAAAAGTTTGCACCAGATTTTGTCTATATTTTTTTTTAAGGTCTCCGAATGGACCGTTGGGATTCATTCGAGATCCGATAAAATTAAACCAAATATGCTATCCCACTAAATTCGGCAATCCAGACTCCATGGAATTTTCAAATTTTTGTAAAAAAATTATTATGATAGAAATACCCCATTGGGATCCATTAGGCCTAAAACTAAACCTTTTGTCTAAACATGCAAATATCAAAAAGAGGAACTCAAGACCCAAACATAAGGTCCAACAAGACAAAATTCAACATTCTTTAGCTAATGGCGCTGATGTAATTCTGATACGACAACTAATTATCCGAATGTAGACCAAAATAAACTCTAGGTCTTTAAGCATTCTGTTATCTCGACCAAGTGCTCAAACCCACACAGGAAGCCTTAGGACCCAAACTAAAGGTCCTTCTAGACCAAACTCGATATTACAGAGCTAACCGCGCTGACTGAATTTTAATCTAAGCACATTTACCAAGAATGTTGACCAAGGTAAAACTTAGGCCAAAACATAGAAGCTAAAATCTCTAATGGCACAATCTCTCGCCAGAAGCCTCGGGATTTGAATCGATCATGACACTATCCTAAAATGACCATTCTAGAGCTGATGGAACCGTCATAATTCCATTTTGAGGATTTTTATCTAATGTTTTGAATAAAGTAAACTATTCAAGTTTCAACAGCTCCATAACAGGGGAACGGACATAAAACCCAAACGAACGACCAAGCGATCAAAGAGTCAGATCCAATAATTCATAAATGACTTGAGGTCGCTATAGGAACGCTCTAAATGATGAAAAGAAGGCATTAAGGTGAAAATGAACTGGAGGGTCATTAAAATGCACATCTACAACACAATAGAGAAAATGTGTGTATATGTATATATATACACACACACCCTTGCAAGCTTTAACTAAAGGAACTTTCTTCGGTGGGTGATTTATGTAGTTAGAAACTTAATATAATAGCAATAATGTTCAATATACTATATGATAAAATAATAAAATTTATCTAAATTTTATTTTGTTGATAATATATAGATATTTATTATGTTACAGATAATATTGGTCTATAAGAAGATATCCAGTATATTTATGAGCTTATTCTTTAAGTAAATAATTATTGTTGTCTTTTCACTTTAGATTCAACAAAAGACTATGCTAGGAACTTGATTAAAATAAACGTGCGTTTACTAGATTACAAGAAACATAAACCTTTATAGAAAAAAAGTTAGATAAAAAAGAATTGAGAAAGCATGAAGGAATTTGCAGCTTACTATTATTTAGGTTTTAATTCTTGAACATACTAAATTGAGATAAATTTGACCTACTGGATTATTCATGCTGAATAAAAGTACAAGCAAAAAATTTATATCCTTTTACATACCTGAAAAAAGGAAAAATAATAAGAGTATCGTAACAAAAGAATATGCATTGTGAGAGGCCGCAAAGATTATAATAACTTCAAAAGCATAATTTCACTACAAGATAAACTAATGCTTATATCAAGTAAATAGAATTACAAATAAAGCAACAACACTACATCAAAATATTACAAAAGGATGAGAAATACAAAAAAGTTACCTAACAAATGGATGTTGTGTCAAAAGTAATGACAAAATCAATAATGCACATAAAAAATCAATTGAATCAAAAGGAATTGTGCTATAGCAACCAAAGGAAGAATTTTGTCAAAAGAGTATATAATTCACACTCTTGCAAGCTCTAGCTCTAGGAAATTTATTTGGTGGGTGATTTATGTAGTTAAAACTTCATATTACAGTAATAATGCTCCATATACTATATGGTAAAATAATAAAATTTATATAAATTTATTCTGACGGTAATATCTAGATATTTCTTTGGTTAAATTTAATTTTGGTCCATAAGAAGATAACTAGTATATTTAGGAGCCTATTCTTTAAGTAAATAATTATTATTGTCTTTTCACTTTAGATTCACCAAAAAACTATGCTTGGAACTTGATTACAAGAAACGTGCTTTGACTAGATTACAAGAAACTTAAAATTTTAGAGAAAAAAGTTATATACCAAAGAATTGAGAAAGCATGCAAGAATTTTGCAACTTACTATTGTTTAGGTTTTACGTCTTAAACATGCTAAATTGAGATAAATTTGACATAGTGGACTATTCATGTCGAATAAAAGTATACACACTAAAGTTTATATATCCTTTTACATACCTAAAAAAAGAGAAAAAATAAGAGTATAATAATAAAAGAATATGCATAGTGAAAGGCAGAAAAAATTATAATAACTTCAAAAACATAATTTCACTACAAGATAAACTCATGCTCATATCAAGTAAACAAAATGACAAATGAAGCAACAACACTATATCAAAATATTACAAAAAGATGAGAAATACTAAAAAGTCAGCTAACAAATTGATGTTGTGTCAAAAGGAATGACAAAATCAACTATGAACATCAAAAATCAATTGAAACAAAAAAGAATCGTGCTATACCAACCAAAGGAAGAATTTTGTCAAAAAATAAAAAATCCTTCCTTCTAAATTGTAATCCCTAAAATCATGTTACATTATTTTCAAATTGGAAGTAGTTGATATGAATTGATACAAATTTATTGCTGCAATGCAATTAAGTTGGAAACACAAAATGTAGAACAGTTTTCTAAAATATCAAATACATTAACTGGTATTTTAATAAGAGTAGATAAAAAAGACCTAGCTACATATTAATAATAAAGTACTCGACAAATTAATTCTTCCGCTATTGTTTTGATAAGTTTCTCTTAAAGAATTCGAATAAGTGTAGATGAAAAGACTTGACAATAATATTATTTTTTATTTTTTTTATTTATTGCACCATAAAGTACCATGTACTTTCATATATGTTTATCTTGAATCTTTATTTCTCTAAGGAATAATATTTATTAGTAATATATATATTCATACATATATACCAAAATATTATAGGTTCAATCCCCGTATGAAACTTACGATTTGTAGACGAACTTCAAAAATTTTCTTTTTTATTTCTTATTGTTTAAGTAATAAGTATAACAATCCATCATATTTTATGAGTATGTAATTAAACTTTTTAACTTAATGATTTCTTGCTTAACCTCCCTTTTATGTAATTTAAATACTATTATTCAATAAGATATTTAATTAAGAATTTATTGAATGAAGTCAAAAGGTCATTACATATTTATGTAAATAAAATGATATAGTATTTACGGAGAGGGAAATAAAATGCCCTTCAACTATTTGAAATGGCACAAAATTACCTTCCATCCACCTTTCGGTCCCCAAATACGCACGACGTCAACCTTTTGGCTCAATAATACCCTTATTTCTAACTATCCACACTCATAAACTGGATGAAGGGTAAATTTATACCAAATCTCATAGTTTAAGGGCATTTTAGGCCTTTCTCCATTAAAATAATTTTAAATTACTTAATAAATGGGCTAGTATGTTTGGCCAAATATTTTTCGTCTTGTATCTTGTTCACCATTTTAAATTTTAATATTTTTTAAAAAAGAAGAAAAATAACGACATTAATTTATGAATAGTTAGTTCAATAGAAAATGATTTAATTAAGCAACTATGTATACATATACTGTAATTTTTCTTTTGCGTGTATCCAAAATTCAAAATAAAATAATGAAAATAACTTTTCTTTGCTATCCCCACCCAACATAAAAATAATACAAAAAGAATATGAACATGTATGGAAATGAACAAAACAATTGGATAATTGATAGAAAATAAATATATTAATAAAGAATATTAATATTTTTTAAGACTGACAATCAAACGGGGCGAGTATCGATTTTCGTTAGATCTCCAATTATAAATTTGGGGTTGATTTGAAATATGTCTAGGAAGATATCATGAAATTAATATTTTTTTGAATACTATTTTCAAGCTTTTTGGGTCAAAATATGAATCATATGTTGTTTTCATTACTTATTTGAGAAGGGTTTAAATTCAGACCAATCAGATTAGGCAACATAATAAATAAATGTTCAATAATTTTACTTTCAAGGAGTTGTTAAAAATAAGGAAAAATATGAGCCACAAGTTTACATCAAGGATATTTTTGAGCCAAAAGGTTAACTTGATCATGGGTAATTGAAGTAAGAAAGATGGATGGAGGGTAATTATGTGCCAATTCAAATAGTGGAGGGGGCATTTTAGATATTTCTCTGTAGTATTGGATATTTAAATAATTATATATTTTATAATATTTTAATTTATAGAGGGGAAAAACGTAATCTAACTTTGAAGTTAGGGGCTTCCACTAATAACGAGGTATATAGCGCTCCTTATGGTTGAGCACATGGTGATAGAGTACTTTTTTGCCTCTCGTACAAGTATAGGAATAATAAAAATTCAATTCTATATGGGGTTCTGCTTTAAAGTCTAAATTATGCTATTCTCTTGCTCCAATAGCAAGCTAAGCAAAATATTTGAACTCCGAGGTTAAAATTAGTGGCACATAGGAATATATCAAATAATTTTTCATGACGATAGTGTTCAGACGCGTTTGAAATTCCACTGTGCAATTGTTATCTCCCATATGCATTAGGTAACTTTGTAATCAATGTTTAAGCAGATTGGAACCAACCAATGTCTTTTGTTTCCGACTAAGATTTTGAACTTGCAACGTACCAGAGTTAGCTGTAAATTGTAATGATCTAGAAAACAACTTTATGAAAACCATTCCCCCAAATTTGAAGAATTAAAAGAATCCTACGTGATATTAGAAATAGAGTAGGGTATGGACTACCACAAGATTCGTTAATAGTAGCAAATTGAGCACTGAATCAGGATTCCAGAAATATGAAAGACAAACATATACACATAATCATTAGAAAATATGGTTGCACATCAAGTCCATCAAGAAGAATCACAAGCACAATAACATCCATATATGTATATATCAGGCTAGCATATATGCTCAAGTAATCAGAGCAGTTTTGCTACAGGTAGAAAACCAATAACACATTTTATTTGCTTCATTAACTTATATTTTAATGATGATACTAATCCTAAATGATCTGTGCAAAAATAAAATAAAATAAGACATCTAAAATTTTTGAAAAAAAGGCATAAATATAAAAAAGGAAATCACACACTTCTAGAAATAAGGAAGATTGACAAACAAGTATAACAAAATCAAGGAGATTGACTCATGTAAAGATGGAAATAAGAAGAGTCAACAACATACCACAAGGAAAGACACCCTACTTTAATCAAATGATGAATGACTTGTTTAGTTTCAACAAGTATTTTTGGTAGTTGGGGACAATAGGAAGCACTAAAATTGACAAAAACTAAAGTAAGATAACCACATTTGCACACACTGAAATATCTTGCTCAGATACAAATATTAAAGACAAAGTGATAGATAAACACACAAAAAAAAGATGATGACAAGGTAGAAGAGTTACCAGTTTTCCTTTTTGAATTTATCTTGAATGCAGACTCCTTTCTTAAGGTTTTATGATTATCAAGTTGGTCATTGTTGTAATTCTAAACCCCAAATTTTAAAAATATAGCATCGTAAGGAATCAAAGACAATTAATCAAGTCGCTATACCTTTCCCTTGATTTATTCAATACGATGCAACAAATATTTTCCACTCCTTTTTTGTGAGCCACTCAAAACACAAATACCAACATTCAATATCTTTTTTATGTTTGCACGAGAAGAAACATAAGTGCAGATGTTTCAAAGTTTCACAACATGTGCAACAAAATTTTTAAAGAGAAACAATTTGACTTTATACCTCTTTTGTGGCCTACCTTGTGAGTGTGTGAACTTTGTTTGAGCATCCTTTGAGCTTTGCTCTTTTCTTGAAAGAAACTTGATGAAATTGTGACCTTCTTTATCTCTTCACCCCTAATCCTCATGAGATGTGGTATGTTTGAATAGCCATGTGGTAAAAAGAGAAGGGTAAATTAAGAAATGTGAAGAAATTCCCCTTTACCCATGGTTTTGAAAAAGATGGAATCCTTCCATAAAAAAACACAAAAAGAGAAGAATAAGAAAAAAAAAAGAAGAAAAAGTTTTGAAATAAAGTCACAAAAAGAAATGGGGTGTCCAAAGTTCCATGGAAAGTGAATAATAGGGTGAATTTTGAGCATGAATGAGAATGATGAAGAAACGGGAAGAAAATGTTGTTCATACCACATTTCATGAGGATAGCAGCCATTGAGCCTAAATGACCATACCTTTACACTCAACCCCGTTACAAGCCTTAAAAGACCTTTTTGATCTTAAGCAAGCTAAAACAAGTGTTGATTGGAAAATAAGGGCAAACCTATGGGTGAAGTCATGCATGTGTTCATCATTGTGAGTGTGAGAGTTGTAGGTGATTCCGGAACTATAAAGTGCTGAACCATTGTGTGTGAATATGGAATCATTCTTTATGTGAGGGCATTTGAGTACCTTTGTTGAGCTTGGACTTTCATTTGAAGCAAGTATTGTCAACTTGAGAATCTTTGATAATGGTGAGTCACAACCTGAATCTTTGAGTGTACAATTTATCCTTGCATAAGTAAGTTGAGTCTTTTTGTGTGCATTCATGATTGAGTCTTGTGTAGCACTTCCTTTTTGAACTGCTGAAATTGAGTTTTACTTAAGGACAAGCAAACGTTGAAGTTGGGGTGTTGATGAGTCCTAGGTTTGGACTCATTTAAAGCTTTATTTGGATAGATTTAGTGTCCTCAAATGCTTATTTTTTGCCAATACCTGATGTAAAATCCTTGATTTCCATGTATTTGGATTGAGGAACAAAGCATGGACACTAATTTACAAAAAAGAACTAAACGAGTGGACAGAATGAAGGAGTGAAGGCCTGGTGATCGCCAAGTCCCTTTGGCGAGTCGTCAAATGGCCACCATCTCGCCTAAAGTTCCAGTGTGCAAAGCCCCGAAGGAGAAAATCAAGTTGGCGAGAGAAAGGAGCAGTCGGCGTGTCGCCGAGTGGTTCCGTGATGCAGTGTTGGATCGCCCTAAGTTCCATAACTTGAGGATGCTGAAAGCCAAAAAAAAGGCGATGGAACTCACCAAAGGGCGGACTGCCGAGTCGATCGACGAGCCCGACTTACTGCGCTGATTGGGTTTAGGATTCACTCTCTCGAGCTGAACACAGGTCAAACCAATACCCACAAACCATCAATCAAAAACCTTAGTTCTAAAACCTCTCTCTCAAGAAAGCCAAGAACATGAACATAGAACTGCATTTGCAACCATAATTCTTAAATTAACCATAATTAATGATTAAACTCACTTCTAAATAGAATATAAACTAACAATTAGCAATACCCATAAACTAAATCAGCCAATAATCACATAATCACACTCCAAAAATTGGGGTTTTAGCTAGACATCATAAAAAAGATAAAAACATTTACCAAATAGATTATCCATCAACTGTGTAAGAGTGATTTCGTCCTTACAGTGCTCTAATTCGAAGAATCTGAAAGACCCACTTCCAATTTCTCAAAAGTGAAAAACTTCAATTCTTCAAAGATTAGGAAAAACTAGAGAAAACTTGTCTCCAAATTTTTCTAAAAAGTAAATTCTTTCCAAATTGATAAATTTGATAAAATTTCATACTAAACTAAATGTTCAAATATGTATTTATAGTCACCAAAAATGTACTGCGAAGAGTCACTCGGCGAAGTAAGTCGGTCTTGCCGAACCACTTTACGAGCCACCTTTTGGTCACTTCCATCTCCCTTCTCCTTGGCATTTAACATCCTCCAGGTCTGTAACTTTGGGTGATCTAGCACTGCATCACGGAATCACTCGACGATCTGCTGACTTCTCCTTTCCATCGCCAACTTGGTTCTTTCCTTTAGGGATTGGCATATTAGAACTTTAGGTGGTCAAATAGCCATTTGGCAATTCGCCAAGTGAACTTGGCGATCACCAAGCTGCCTTTCTTCATCCTTTTAGCCTGCTCTATTTTTTTTTTTGCTTGTTAGTGTCCTTTCTTTGTTCCTCAATCAATATACCTAAAAATCAAGGGTTTTACATCAGTTATTGGCACAAATCAAGCATTTGAGGACATTAATTCTATATAAATGAAGCCCTAAATGAGTTCAAATCTTGGACTCATCAATTGGACCGACTTTACAGTATCCCCCATGACTCGTTCTCGAGACCATGGCCTTTGAAGGGCCTCGTGGTCTGACGTCTAAGGCTTTTATGAATTCGTGTCGAATTACTTATGTGTTTTTTGTTTTGAAAACTTTTTAAGCATACGTAATGGCATAAAAATTGAGGAAGAGATAACATAGAGAGAATAACTTCCTCCACAACTAGATAAGGTACTTGTACATGTTAATATATTTTATTGAGAGTTGAAATTTTGTTGTATTAATCATATCTCCAAAATGGATTACAGTTTGGCCGATATGGAAAAGTCACAACACATCATTTAAGGCTCATAGTAGTGACTAAGACTCGTTAGTCTGCATCCGTCATTTGATACTAAGCTCCAATTTTCAGCACTTCATCCTTTGAGTTACACCTACGGCTCGTAGTGCAATTGATGGCTCGTAGGTCAAGTCGTACATCACCATAAATCGTTGCTGCAGTAACACTTCAACACCAGTTGCTCCAAAACCTATTTCCCTACTACAATCAGAGAAAAACCACCATAACATCTAATAACAAAATGTCCAAGACTTGTGCAAAACACTAATTTTAATGCATCAAAAGTACCGTAAATTCACGGTAGATCAATTTTCATGCACCGTCACAAGTTGAGTTGAAATATTTGATATTGAGGATCAAATTCTTCATTAGATCTCCAGTTTGAAGTGTCGATTTAACTCATTTCAAATCTGAGTTTTGTTCGGACATTAGAAGCATTGTTTACTCGAATAAGGATTCCATCTTTTTATTTTTTTTCTCAGTTATTATTTCAATTTTTTTTATTATATGATATGTTCATTCCTCCTGCCCCTTTGATTGCATTTTCTTTTATTTTAATTAATTATTTGTTAGCACATTTTTTAGTTCACACACAGTATCTTGATATGCTTAAATTATTGTCCTTCCAGTCAATGTTAGATATGTTGAGTTAGAAAATATTTTATGTTTATGGACAAAAATGCTTAGCTTAAGTTTTAATATTTTTTTTGAATAGTATTTAAGTATTTTGGGAGTCTTATATAAGTTGATAGTGTTAAAGTTTTGAATAATTTAATTTGTGACTAGTCAAAAAGAGGGAGTAAAGAAGTTGTGGAGTTTTAGGAGGTAAAAATTGTTTGTTGACGATTGTTTGTATGAGGTTTTAATTGATATGATGTTACGTACTTTTGTTCTTTCTCATTATCTTAATCAAGTTTGAATGCTTTCCTTTTTTTATTAATTTTCTTTAGAATGTTAGTACGAAAATTTTGGGTCTAAATTTTATATATTATATAAAAGAGAATCCTAGGCCCGCCTACGTGGCACCATTAGAATTGAGGAATTTACTTTTATATTTTACTTTGTACTTTTAGATTTTCACTCCTATTTTATTTTAACCTTTAAACTCGCTTCTTCAACTCTTGTGTCCCTTCAGACATGTATATCTCTTCGGTTGTGTCTCTTCAGAGTTACCTATAAAAACTAAGCAAATCATACCGGTATTTGTATCTTCTTCTTGAAAAATTTCATCCCTAATTTATGTGGAACTTCGCCAATTCCTTGGAAGTCTACTTTGGATCTTCAGAGAAAAAATATTGACACAATCTAATATATTGTAGTTTTTTCCTACATTTATCATGTCAAAAGAAATAGTATTTCAACACCTCAATTCTTAAACAACTGATTACAACCATGACAATTTTATGGTTCGTGCCTACTTCTTTTTGTGGATTTTTTCTTCTACCATCAATTTGTTCGACATCTAATATTAGAATTCAATTCAATTATATGTAAAATTGTTTTTTTCGTATCAAATTACTTTTGTTGTTTTGTTTGGAAAACTTTTTCAGTATACTTAATGGCATCAAAATTGAGGAAGAGACATCATAGAGAAAATAACTTCCTCCGCAACTAGATAAGGTACTTGTACATGTTAATATATTTTATTGAGAGTTGAAATTTGGTTGTATTACTAATATCTCCAAAATGTTTTACAGTTTGACCGATATGGAAAATTCACAACTCTTTGAAAAAGTCACAACACATCAGAAAAGTCACAATTCTTCAATTTGAAAAGGTGTTTGCTTTTAATATATTTTATAATTTTTTCTTTTGTCCTCACATTGTTCGACATCTTATGTTAGTATTCAATTCAATGATTTGTAAAAAAAATAATTATGAATTTGTATTGAATTACTTCTATGTTTTTTTGTTATGAAACTTTTTAAGCATACTTGATGGCATCAGAATTGAGGAAGAGACAACAAAGAGAGAATAAATTATGCCGCAACTAGATAAGGTACTTGAAAGTGTTAATATATGTTTTTGAGAGTTGAATCGTTGTACTAATCAGATCTCCAAAATATTGTACTGTTTAACCGATATGGAAAAGTCACAACTCTTGTAAAAAGTCACAAACCATCAGAAAAGTCACAATCCTTCAATGTGAAAAGGTGTTTGCTTTTATATTTTATACTATAAATAAATATAGTATGGAATATTTTGTAGGATTTGGGCTAAGACTTTTGGTATTAATACTTATCCATCTTCTTTGAGATAATCAATAAATTAGACCATTGGTCCATGAAGTTACATTAAAAATGTAGTATGGAACATAGAATGTGTAGGGTGTTAATAAGAAGAAGAATATAAAATATAGAAAATATGTGGTTTAAATATATGAGAGAATCCCACTATTTATAACCAACAAAGGGTATTATCAATAATTGTTCATCGTGTCTTATTTAATATGTCACAACCTTCTAAAAAGTCACATTCTTTCGAAAAAGACACAACTCTTTACAAAAGTAACAACCTTCGAAAAAGTCACAACTCTTTGGAAAACTCGCAACTCTTTGGAAAAGTCATAACCGTTTGGAAAAGTCACATTCCTTTAATGTCAAATGATGTCTTCTTTTAATATATTTTATATTTATATTATTGTTTAAATAAATATAGAATATGTACTAAATTAGGTATTTTAAGAACAGGAAGAAGAAAACTTAAAAAAATTGAGGGAACTCCTCTATTTAGCTTGGGCATGTCCCAACTTTTCTAGTCAATTAGAGACTCTATTTCAGACATAATTAGATTCAATTTTAGCATTTGAGTTTTATTTCAGTATCTTAAACTCTTCTCAGTTTTATATATATTGAGATTTAGAATAGGTACTCCCCATCATTTCAGTTTATCTTATGATTTAAGATTCTGCACAGTATTTCCTTACTTCAGTTTAGTTAGTATGCGTGTGACATACCAACAGGGTTCGCTAGGGGTCACTTGTGATCCTAGGTCTCGTGTCTGCGTTGCGGGGTAGCTTCCTAGCGTGACACAACCCACACCCAAACTGTTAGTGTGTCGAAACGTTACACCTGATCCAATATATATGTTAGAATGTGACACCTAATCCAATATATGTGTCAGAACGTGACACTCGATCTAGTCTGCACAACCACAATCACAATCACACCCATAAAGAACAATTCTCATAGTCATACAATCAAGCAATGGTTTCATGTCATGTAATTATTCCTATACATATACTCATTTGCATTAGATTCGATTCACATTCCTTGTTCTCGTATTGCATGCATACAACAAAGAAATTAACCGGCATATATCACACAAACATGAAATCAAACCATCACTTACCTCGTAATCAAGCTTGAATCCTCCTAAGAAACTTGATCATTCCCTTTTCGGATTCTTTCCGCTTGTTCTAGGTTTACAAACAATTAATATGAGCATGGATCAATAATTAACGTCTAATTTACCCAAATTATAACAAAGCCCATTACCCAAGACCAAACCCATGATCCTAATGTGCATCTACGACTTTTTCACACCATCAACTTCAGGCCAAAAACCTCTCATGATGATAATAACCCATAAATCTAGGATCTACGGATTGAAAAAATGGATTAGGGAAGTAAAATCCTTAGTTTGAGCACCATAAGTCATGGAAAACTATCAAGAACTCATCCTATGTCGTCTCCTTGCTCTTAACAATGAAGTTTGCAGAAAAATAACAAAATTGGGATTTTTCCCCAACTTAATTCGCGACTGGCCCGCTATGGCGTACCCCATCCCACCCTGGCAGCTTACACAGAGACAGAACCTCGGAATTTAAGTTCTAATCTCCCATTTGACAATACACTTTCAAACCAGGACGTTCAGAAACTATCCCTTCACGCAAAGATCTGTTTCGGGAGTTCTACTCACCCCGAATTCGATTTCGTAAAGTTGTATGGGCTGCTTAACGTCTTATCTATCCCCTCATGTAATAAAAATCATAAATAGGTTCCCCGTTCATTCCCAGATTTCCCTAGACTTTACCTAACTCAGATTTCATCCAAATCTGGACTAGGCTACATATTTCCAAATTACTACAAAATGATTTTATGGCCCAAATTCTTTCCTTGTTAGCTTTTCTATAACGACGAGAAAAAGTCGTTACAATAGATACCAATTTACCCATCACTCATCCGCGAGTGACAAACTAGGAAACGGGCTAAGGTACGAATAGAATAGTACTTGAATCATCGAACAACTAAGGATACTTGCTTCGCATGTCCTTCTCGGTTTCACAAGTAGCTTCTTCAACCGGACGATGCTTCCATTGAACTTTCATGGACTTAATCTCTTTGTTCCTGAGCTTCCCGACATCACGATCAAGAATTGCAATCGGATCCTCCTCATACTAAAGGTCTTTGTCTAATAACACTGAGTCCCATTTTATGATGTAATCTCCATCGCCATGATACTTCTTCAACATGGACAAATGAAACACTTTATAAACTCCAGATAAGCTAGGGAGTAAGGCTAATCTATAAGCCACTGGCCATACATAGTCAAGAATCTCAAATGGACCAATGTATCGAGGACCAAGCTTGCCCTTCTTACCGAAACTCATTACTCTCTTTATGGGTGACATCGTTAGAAGAAATTTTTCACCAACCTGAAATACCATGTCCCTAACCTTACAGTCTGCATACATTTTCAGTCGACTCTGGGCTCCTAGAAGCTTAGCTTGGATACTTCTCGCTTTGTCACGAGCATCTTTCACCAAATCAACCCCCAAAGGTTTTACATATCCAGCCTCAAACCATCCTATGGGTGATCTACATCCTCTCCAATAAAGTGCCTCGAACGGTGCCATGTCAATGTTGAAGTGGTAACTATTATTACAGGAGAACTCAAACAACGGTAGGAACTTATCCCAATGTCCTCCAAAATCAATCACACATGCCCTCAACATGTCTTCTAACATTTGAATAGTTCTCTCTGACATCCCATCTGTTTGTGGATGGAAAGTTATACTAAAAGTGAGTTGAGTGCCCAACTCGTCATACAATATTCCCAAAAATATGGAGGTGAACTGCGTACCACCGTCTGAGATGATAGGAAGGGGCACCCCGTGCAGCCTCACTATCTCTTTCACATAAACCTTAGGCAACTGCTGAGCATTATAGTCTACTCTGACTGGAATAAAATAGGCTGACTTATTCAATTTGTCAACCACTACCCAAATAGAATCAAACTTCCCTAAAGTCTTGGGAAGACCGACTACAAAAGCCATTGCTATCATTTCCCATTTCCATTCTAGAATTGGCATTCTCTGAAGCAAACCTGCATGCTCATAGTTTACCTGCTGACAGTTTTGGCACTTGGCCACAAACTCAACTATGTTTTTCTTCATGCCAGTCCACCAATAAGTCGCTTCAAATCTCGGTACATCTTGGTCACACCCGGATGAATGGAATACCGCGAACTACATAATTTTGTCAACATTTTCTGAATCAATTCATCCACTTAGGGAACACAAATACTCCCCTTAAAACTAAGCACACCTTTCGCATCAAGAACCACATCTTTTGCCTTACCAGACAGTGTCTTCTTTCTAAGTTCATTCAAATTCTCATCCTCAAACTGTTCGGCCTTGATCTCCTCAATGAACATGGGTCTAACCTCAATGCTAACTAACACCCCACCTTTCTCTGAGTTGCCCAACTGCATGAACTTAGACTCCAAGGTTTGAATCTCCTTAGCCAAAGGTCTCTTGGACACACCCAAACAAGCTAGACAACCCATACTTACCGCCTTTGGTTTCAAAGGGTCTTCCACCGCGTTAACCTTACTCGAATGGTATTAGATGGTGATGTCATAATCGATAAGTAACTCCATCCTCCTTCGCTGCCTCAAATATAGATCCATTTGAGGGAATACATGTTGTAGATTACGATGATCAGTAAACACCTCACACTTGACACCATAAAGGTAATGCTGCAATATTTTGAGAGAAAACTATACCACTACCAACTCTAAATCATGTGTTGGGTAATTCCTATCATGCACCTTCAACTGTCATGATGCATAAGCTATGACATTCTTATCCTACATCAGCACAACACCCAAACTCGAATGTGAAGCATCACAATAATTAATAAAATCCTTACCTTTCACTGGTAGTTCCAGAATAGGTGTTGTGATCAGAATAATTTTGAGCCTTTGAAAGTTGTCCTCAAATATTTCAATCCATTCGAAAGGAACCTCTTTTTTTGTCAACCTTGTCAAATGAGTGGAAATAGAAGCAAAGTTTTTCACAAACTGACAATAGTAGCTAGAGAGCCCCACAAAACTCCTAACTTCAGTCACAGAGCTAGGCCGGACCCTATTATTAACCGCCTCAATCTTTTGGGGATCTACCATTATCTCTTCCCTTGAAACTACATGACCCAAAAATGCAACTGAAGTTAACCAGAATTCAAACTTGGAAAATTTTTCATATAACTTTAGTCTCCCAAGAACACCCAGAACTTTACGAAGATGGTCGGCATGTTTTTCCTCACTTTTCGAATAAACCAAAATGTCATCAATAAAGACAATAACAAAAGAATGCATGAATGATTTAAACACACCATTCATCAAAATCATGAAGGTTGCAGTTCCATTGGTCAATCCAAACGACGTTACTAGAAACTCATAGTAACCATAACGGGTCCTGAATGTCGTTTTGGGTATATTCTCTAGCCTAATCTTTAACTGATGGTAACCAGACCTTAGATCAATTTTAGAGAAAACTGACACACCATGCAACTGGTCAAAAAAATCATGCATCCAAGGCAATGGATACTTATTTCGAATTATGACCCTATTCAATTATCGATAGTCTATACACATCCTCATACTACAATCTTTTTTCTTAACAAACAAGACATGAGCACCCCATAAGGAAGCACTGGGATGGATAAAACGTTTATCAAGAAGTTCTTGGATTTGAGCCTTAAGCTCTCTCAATTCTACTAGAGCCATGCGATAAAGAGGGATGGAAGTGGGGCGAGTATCTGGTTCCAAGTTAATACAGAAATCTATATCTCTATCCGGAGACATACCCAGCATATCAGTACGAAGCACTTCCTTAAATTCAAACACTACATGAATAGACTCGAAGAGGGAGACTCAATCTCAACATCCCGAATATGAGCCAAATATGGTAAACATCCCTGCCCCACCAGTTTCCTAGCCCAAATGGAGGATATGACCTTAGCTGGCTTAGGCTTGTACACCCCTTCCCACTCTTACTTTTCCTTACCGACAATCTCTAGAGTCACAGGTTTCACACAATGTCCAAGATTGGATTTTCATGAAACTTTCAATCCGGTTGTCAAACAAACCACCATCCGAATTGTTCTTTCCGTTGCAATTCAAAACAATTGGAAATTTCACCAGCATGACATGAACAATGATTTTTTGCAAGGTAACTTACAGGAACAAGTATTCATGGCTCAGCCGAAAGGCTATACTAACTCTGATTTTCCCAATCATGTATGCCATCTCAAAAAGGTCGTTTATGTCCTAAATCAATCTCCACATGCCTGGTATGAAGCTCTCAAATCTAACTTGACTAAAACTGGGTTTGTTAAGTCTGAATCAGATGCTTCTCTGTTTATTTTCACATCTGAAGCTGTCACGATGTATAATCTAGTGTATGTTGATGATATCCTCATTACTGGGAATTACCCAACCTTTGTCGCACATGTAATCAACTCTCTGGCTGATAGGTTCTCCCTAAAGAACCTTGGTGAACTCAACTATTTTTTGAGGATCGAAGCCAAACATGTTTCGAATGGGATTGTCTTATCACAGTCCAGATACATACTTGAGATTCTCTCAGATGTTGATATGGCCGACTTTAAAGGAGTTACAACACCCATGTGCTGAAGTTCACCACCCAAAACTGGCGATGGTTCACCTCTTGCCGATCCAACCTTGTATCAACACACTTTTGGTATGTTGCAATACTTATCATTCATGCATCCTGATATTGCATTTGTAGTTAATAAACTAGCTCAGTTTATGCAATCCCCGAGTCTGTAGCACTGGAAAGCAGTAAAAAGGGTTCTTCGATATCTCAAGGCATCGACAACATCGTGTCTGCAAATCTCTCATCACTCTGATAATAATCTATATATATATATGCCGATGCTGATTGGGCGGGGGATCCCTGTGACATAATCTCCACATCTGGTTACATGCTCTTCTTGGGACCAAATCCTATCTGTTGGTCCTCTAAGAAGCAACAATAAGTTGCTCGGTCTTCTACAAAAGCAGAATACAAATCGGTAGCCAATTTACTCTCTGAACTTACTTGGGTCCACAACCTGTTGGACGAGTTGTGATATCAAGTCTCGCAAACGCCAAGCATTTTTTGTGATAACCTTGGTGTTTCATGTCTCAGCAAAAATCTTGTCTTTTATACTAAGATGAAGCACATTACAGTAGACTTTCATTACCTCCACAATAGTGTGAACTCAGATAGAGTGATAGTCAAATATCTTCCTGCCATGGATCAAATTGCAGACAATCTCACAAAGTCGTTGCCCAAGCCTGCCGTCCTTCGGTGTTTACCCAAATTAGGTGTGGTGAAACCACACCTAACTTGAGGGTGTGTGTTGAGATACTCACAGAATACTCACAGTAGTCCGTTATCAATACTTATCAGGTTGTTAGAGTAGATTTAGTTCAAATCATTTGATTCAATCTTTTCCACAAGATTAGATTAAGTTATAGTAGTTCCTTAGATTTAGTCAAGTTAGTTACATATTAAGTTGTTAGAGTAGTTCCTTAGAATTAGTCAAGTTAGTTACGTCTTACTTGTATTTAAGTTGATGTTATGATTGAATAAGATCATTCAAGTTTGCTTTGATTCTCAATCTCTTTAACTATTACTTAGGTTTTACTTCTTGGACAATGCTAAACTGAGATAAATTTGACCTACTGGACTACTCATGACGAATAAAAGTACAAGCATTAAAATTTATATCCTTTTACATACCTAAAAAGGGGGGAAAATAAGAGTATAGTAATAAAAGAATATGCATTGTGATAGGCCGCAAAAATTATAATAACTTCATAAACGTAATTTAACTACAAGATAAAATCATGCTCATATCAAGTAAATAGAATTACAAATGAAGCAACAACACTACCTCAAAATATTACAAAAAGATGAGAAATTCGAAAAAGTAACCTAACAAATGGATGTTGTGTCTAAATGAATGACAAAATCAGTAATGCATGTCAAATATCAATTGAAAAAAGAGGAATCGTGCTACACCAACCAAAGGAAGAATTTTGTCAAAAGAATATATAATTCATACTCTTGCAAGTTCTAACTCTAGTAACTTTCTTCGGTGGGTGATTTTTGTAGTTAAAACTTTATATAATAGCAATAATCCTCCATATAATATATGGTAAAATAATAAACAAATTCTCAATTTATTTTGATGGTAATATATAGATATTTCATTGGTAAATTTAATATTGGTCCATAAAAAGATAGCCAGTATATTTATGATCTTATTCTTTAAGTAAATAATTATTGTTGTCTTTTTACTTTAGATTCACCAAAAAACTGTGCTAGGAACTTGATTACAAGAAAAGTTCTTTGACTAGATTACAAGAAATTTAAAATTTTAGAAAAAAAAGTTATATACAAAAGAATTGAGAAAGCATGCAAGAATTTTGCAGCTTACTATTATTTAGGTTTTACGTCTTGAACATGCTAAATTGAGATAAATTTGACCTAGTGGACTATTCATATCGAATAAAAGTATAAGCACTAAAGTTTATATATACTTTTACAGACCTAAAAAAATGGGAAAAAATAGGAGTATAATAATAAAAGAATATGCATAGTGAGAAGCAGCAAAAAATATAATAACTTAGAAAACATAATTTCACACCAATATAAGCTCATGCTCATATCAAGTTAATAGAATTACAAATGAAGCAACAACACTACATCAAAATATTACAAAAGGATGAGAAATACTAAAAAGTAACCTAACAAATTGATGGTGTATCAAAAGGAATGATAAAATCAGCTACGCACACCAAAAATCAATTGAAAAGAAGAAGAATAATGCTATACTAACCAAAGGAAGAATTTTGTCAAAAATAAATTCTTCCTTCCAAATTGTAATCCCAAAAACAATGCTACATTCTTTGCAAATTGGGTGTACTTGATATGAATTGATACGAATATATTGTTGCAATGCAATTAAGTTGGAAACACAAAAGGTAGAAGAATTTTCTAAAATATCAAATACATTAATTGGTATTTTAATAAGAGTAGACAAAATGACCTAGCTACATTGTTATAATATAGTACTCGACAAGTTAATTCTTCTGTTATTGTTTTTATAAGTTTCTCTTAAAGAATTCCAATAACAGTAGATGAAAAAACTTGATTACAATATTATTTATTTATAGCACCATAAAGTACCATTTACTTTCGTATATGTTTATCTTGAAGATTTATTTCTCTTAGGAATAATATTTATTAGTAATATATATATTCATATATTTATACCAAAAACTTATAGGTTCAATCACATACAAAACTTACGATTTACAGACGAACTTCTAAAATTTGCTCTTTTATTTGTTATTGTTTAAGTAATAAGTATAACATTCCATCATATTTTATGAGTATGTAATTAAACTTTTTAACTTAATGATCTCTTGCTTAACCACCCTTTTATGTAATTTAAATACTATTATTCAATTAGATATTTAATTAAGAATTTATTGAATGAAATCAAAAGGTCATTACATATTTATGTAATTAAAATGATATAGTTTTTATGGAGAAGGGGAAAAAATGACCCTCAATTATTTGAAATGGCACAAAATTACCTTCCATCCACTTTCGGCCCTCAAATGCGCAAGACGTCAACCTTTTGGCTCAATAATACCCTTATTTCAAACTGTTCACACTCGCAAAGTGGATGAAGGGTAAATTTATACCAAATCTCATAGTTTAAGGGCACTTTAGGCCTTTCTCAATTAAAATAATTTGAAAATACTTACTATATGGACTCGTATGTTTGATCTGATTTTTTTCGACTTTGATTTTATCCACCATTTTTTTTTAAAAATTAATGATAAATAAAACAAGGGATAAAAAAGAAGAATAATAACAACGACATTCACTTACGAATAGTTAGTTCAATAGAAGATGATTTAATTAAGCAATTATGTATACGTATAGTATAATTTTTCTTTTGCGTGCATCCAAAATTCAAAATAAAAGAATGAAAATAACTTCTTTTGCTATCCCCACCGAACATAAAAATAATATAACAAGAATATGAACTTGTATGTTCATTTCAAGTTTAAATATTTGATATTTTAATTAAGAATAAGAGATCTTTTTTTAAAAATAAGAGTAAAATGAACAAAAAATTGGATAATTGATATAAAAAAATATATTAATAAAGAATATTAATATTTTTTTAGACTGACAATCAAACCGGGTGAGTATCGATTTTAGTTAGATCTCCAATTATAAATTGGGGTATAATAAATTGTGGGTTGATTTAAAATTGGTCTAAAGGAAGATATCATGAAATTGATATTCTTTTGAATACTATATTCAAGCTTTTTCCGTCAAAATATGAATCATTTGTATTTTTCATTACTTATTTGAGAAGGGTTTAAATTCAGATCAATCAGATTAGGCAACATAATAAATAAATGGGAAACGGATCTGAAAAATACTCCAACTTTGACTGAAATTGTTGTTATGATACCAAACTTTGGAAAGGACCTTTTACCCCTGTACTATTTAATAGTGTATTTTAAATGTATATATGTGCGTACGTGGACATCATAAATATTGCATCAGTTTAAATAGTAATGTGTCCACGTGGGCACATATATACTTTTAAAATACACTATTAAATAGTGTAGGGGGTAAAAGGTCCTCCATAAAGTTTGGTATCGTAATAGCAATTTCGGCCAAAGTTAGAATATTTTTCAGACCCTTTTCCCTAAATATATATTCAAAAATTTTACTTTCGAGGAGTTGTTGAAAATAATGAAAAATATAAGCCACAAGTTTACATCAAGGATATTTTTGAGCCAAAAGGTTAACTTCTTGGGTAATTGAAGCTGGAAAGATTGATTGAGGGTAATTTTGTGCCAATTCAAATAGTTGAGGGGGCATTTTAGACCCATCTATGTAGTATTATATATTTAAATAATTATATTTTTATAACATTTTAATTTATAGAGGGGCAAAAACATAATATGACTTTGAAGTTAGGAACTTCCACTAATAACAAGGTATTTAGCGTTCCTTATGGTTGAGCACATGGTGATAATGTACTTTTTTTATTCTTGTACAAGTATTGGAATAATAAAAATGCAACTCTATATAGGGTTATCCTTTAAAGTCTTAATTATGCCAATCTCTTTCCCCAATAGCAAGCTAAACAAAATATTTGGACTCCAAGGTTAAAATTAGTGGCACATAGCAATGTACCAAATCATTTTTTATGACGATAGTATCCGGACGCGCTTGCACATTCCACTGTGTACTTGTTATCTCCCATATTCATAGGGTAACTTTGTAATCAATCTTTAAGCAGATTGGAATCATCCAATGTCTTTTGCTTCCAACTAAGATTTTGAATGTCACGCCCCGAGCCTACATCCTGGCCGGGACTGGCACTCGAGAACCATTGTTTGCCCCAAGCGGACCCTTGGTCTGGCTTACTACTCAACAATACTTTACTCAACATTTAAGACAACTAAAGAGATAGATTCATAAATCAAACTTAGAATGCATAGTGGAAAACATTCGACTGGCCATAAAGGTAACTCAGGTCTTATGATATAAACAACTACAATGACTAAGACTAATGAACTAATAACGTCTAACCGTCTATCAAGCCTCTAATCCTATGAGGGATGTCGGGACAAGACCCTTGATCATCCTAACAACTAAAATAACAAAACAATAAAAGGGAATCCTTCAAATAGTAAGGAGGCGCACCAAACGACTCTTAGATGCTCAACTGGATCAACGAAGCGCTGGATGTTGATCTTGATTACCTGTACTGCATCATAAAATGATGCATTCCAAATGACATCAGTAAATTGAATGTACGAGCATGCAAGGGAAAAACTAAATATGACATAAGCTTGAACTAAATTATGAAAGAAACACTTACCTCATATTTACTCAACTCATAGATACTCAACTCAATGTAGAAATAAACAACAATAAAGATGCAGTTTATATAAAGCATTGAAACAGATAGGGAGAACCTCAATGTATGAATAAAACAATATCAACTCAATTTATATGAAAAATATAATATAATTTTGTGGGAGTTTCTCTAACCGACAACCATCACTATGAGCTATGTGATGATATAGCGTCTCACCCACACTACCAGAACTGTCCTATAACTTATCGGGATATAGAACGCCTCAACTAAGTGGATCCACAAATCTATGCTAAAATCATTAAGGAATCATCTAAAAAGTATGACCCTTTCTACCCACGTTGGCTACATGGTTTATGTTGATTTGAAATATTATGAACTCGTCCCCATATCGATGCTCAATACTAAAAAAATATACTAAACTCATATGCTTAAAAACATAACTCTTTCTCTATGGTTTCAGATTATTACTCAAAAACTTGTGTCTTAGAAGAGATGGAACTCAAAACTACACATGAAAACTCATTTGGAAATCGGTGTTTCCTCTCATCTTCAATGAGAAAAACATTTACTCTTTAGGAATACATAGTCCCCATATAACACTTTAAAGAAAATGAACTTGGCTCTACGCTTTCTAATATTCAATGCTTAAGTCTTAAAACAAGTTTAAAACATTTGTAAAAGATTTCTTAAAATGACTCAAAGAACTTTCAAGACTTGACTCTCAACTCTATCTTTCAATTTGGTTTATGAATTCAAGGTTGTTATATATGATAGGAAAGATCTTGTTATGTTTAGGAGTGTTTTTAGATAGTAAAACATGAGAAACAATCAAGAAATCATTGTCTGGGAGCAAGTCCGCGACGCGGACATGCATTTTAATATTTGGTCGCGAAATAATTTTTTTAGGTTGAGGGGTCCGCGACCTCTCTGCGATGCGGAGAAAAAAGTTCCATTTCTGAGGAACAGGTCCGCGACGCGGATTTGGTACCCTATTTCTGCCCGACTTTTTCCTTCTTCATTTTCTAAGCCCAATTCACCTAAATTCGATTCGTTTCTCAATTACTCTTTATATTCAGGTACCCAGTACATGGACACAAGAATCTACCCCTAAACGACTCTAGAATCTACACGATTCCATCAAGAACTGAACATTCCTATCCAATCTCAAGAACGAAAGCCAATATCAAGAACACAATTCAAGATCATCAAACTATCAACATTCTAGAATGAATTTCGCTGAACTAAACATGATTGGCTCGTGGGTGAACGAACCCAATTCCATGAAAGTCTCACATACCTCTTTAGGGATCAACCCTTGGTGAAATGACTTCGATTCCGCAAGAAATCTCCAAGAACGCCTTGACTTTTATCCTCTTTTCTCGTCTCTCAAAGCCCTAGAGTAATTCTTAATTGCGTAAACTGAACTACCTTGGTTTAGACCATAAATAACTTACTAAAAATGAAATAATTTAAATGGGTAATGAAAACACCAAAACACCCCTCTAAAATCCGGATGACTTTCTGTATCCAGATAACCCAACTTCTAACAGGCATATCTCCCTCATACAAACTCAAAAATTCGCAAACTCAGTGGTGTTGGAAAGACAATTCAAAGCCCTTTCTTTTGATATCTTGTACCTCACCTAACTCATCCTTTACCAGGAGTTATGGTCGTTTGATATTGACCCAAAACTCATACTTAATATACTTGCCAAATTTCAGATTTTTTATTGTTTCCAAAATGGTTCTTTCTAATTCCACCTCTGTCAAATAGCGGGGTTTCACAATATTTCCCCTTGGAAACATTCGTCCTCTAATGAGATTACTCTTAGTAATCTAAGGGTGAAACATCTAACATCCACCTCAAATACCCAACAAGTAAAATGTAAACACAACAAGGCAACTTAAAGTAAATGCCAAGAAAAGGATTAGTACCTTAATTTGGAAACTCTCCGGATTCGAAGAGACTTGGGTACCTCTTCTTCATATCCTCATCAGCTTCCCAAGTAGCTTCCTCAACAAGTTCATTCCTCTATTGAACTTTTACTGATGCTACTTCCTTGGTCCTAAATTCACGAACTTGGCGATCTAAAATCTGAACAAATTGAAATAAAACAAAAACAATAACAATAAAAAGATAGCTTTGAACTAAGTATTTATTTATATTCAGATTATTAAAAGTAACTAGGAATGTGTTCCCCATAAGCTCATAACGCGGTAATCCTAATAATAATAATCATTTTCTAGTGTATTACATTAAAAGTGATAAGTTAGGTATCTCTAAATCCTTGGTCCGGCATCTAGAGAATATCACCCCGCCCGCACCTTGGTTCGGCTACGTGTGTATAATTTACTAACCTTTACCTTTTACCTCATATTAGACATCACATCAATTTTTGGCTTAGTTATTACTTCGCAACAATCGACACTAGACTATTAGACAGTATCACACTAAATCTATGTTGATAATTCTTTTCTTGTTGATTACCTCATTGGTCCAGCAAGTAGCAACAAGGCGAGTTCTAATGTTTGCAACCGCTAAAAAGACTTCTAACCAAAAGAATTATCAATGCATGCTTCAACACTATTCAAGAATTACTTAGTTATTATTCATACTTTGTTAATCGTTTATGGTTCCCACAACCCTAGTTATGAAATTTAGCTACTCATTATCTCAAAAACACAATTAAAATTTATTAAAATAAATATGCTTGTGTTAATCATAAAAATTTAAGAACAATAGCTAAACTCTCTTTTATTAATCACGAATACAAATAAATAATAAAAGGAGAAGAAAGAATAAACCACAATTCTCCAACCTCCACGGTGGCGGTGGCTCTTCCAAAGTTTCTAAGCTAGAAGAAAATTTATATTCTGTATTGTATCTTGGTTCTCCCCTTTAAATAATTATTTATATGTACTATTTATAGATGTAGTAAACCCTAAATAAAATAATTGAGTCCACCTTAAATTAGGAATCCAAAACCAAAAAGAATTGGATTCCTTTTCTTCTTTTCACCGCGTGAATAGTAATACTGCCAGCCTCAACATAATTCTGCACACTTCACTTGCTTCCATGTGGCAGCAGCAAGAAGCAAGCGTAAAAATTGAAATTCCACAATTTGCAGCTACCATTTCCTTTTATATATAAATATATTATTTTATTAAATTTAATCCATTAAGTTGTCTTCTTGATTTCCTTCTTCAACCTTCCATCTTTAATTCATTTTATCTCCAAATTTCTTCATTTTTCCACCAATTTTATCCTACAAATAAAATATATCATATAATGCAATTCATAAAATTTATGCTCAGAAAGGACAAATATAAATAATACATGTGAGAAAATAATGATTAAAAATATGTATTTTTAGCCTTACATCAACACCCCACACTTACACTTTTGTTCTTCCTCGAGCAAACATTAAAACTCATCCCAAAAAATCATACTAGTAATGTCATCACTTTGGTTAATACAAACATGTAGGCCATATACCAATTTCAAAACATCAAGTAGACTTCTCAATCATTATGCAAGTAATCCAAATAAACAACAAACCTCTAACTTTCATCCTCAAGAAAGGACATTGAACTCATCAAATTTAAGCTTGCTCACCTATTCTCATCAAAGAAAGTTAATAAAATCACCTATCTATCATGAAACAAGTGCCCTCACTAGATGAAATAGTCCACACACTCATATCAAAAGATTGAATATAAATTAAGGACTTAGTATCAAAGAACACTCTCACACTCACAAAGAAAATTCTAGAGCCGTCAATATGGGCTAGGCCTGTTGGGCCGGCCTGGCCTAACCCGGGATTTAATAGGGCTGGGCTAAAAGTTTTGGAGCCCATTTATAAAAAGGGCTTTTTAGCCCGGCCTGAATAAGCCTGCTGATTTGTGGGGCTTGAGAAATATAGGTAGGGCCGGCCCGTGGGCTAATACAAATTAATTAAAAAATATAATATAATATTAAAATTTAAAATTAAAGAGATCCAAATTCAAAATCTATTTAAAG
>JAJOOE010011319.1:0-23854 GCA_036250405.1 Solanum raphanifolium
AAAAATAAAAGTGCGTTTTGTAATAAATAAAGTAAAAAAATTAAATCAAAATCCTTTTAATTTCTACTACTACCCTACCCCGACCCTCCACCCCCACCCCATGCTGCTGCTTCTTCTTTTTCACAGGCAACTCGTCTTCTTCATCTTCTTTAATTTATTTATTTTTTTTCATCATTTTTCATACCTAATTTCCATCCACCCACCATACCTCTACCAAAATCTTCTCCCCCACCCCTCATCATATGATGGTAAGCACCCTTACTTCCAACCCAAAGGTTGCGAATTCAAGTCACCAATGGAGCAAAAGGGGTGGAAACTCCAAGGGGAGGGTTAAAAAAAAAAGATTTCACCATCTCTATTATATTTGATTTTTCTTTTCGGCTTTGTTGGTGGTTGATAAAATTGATGATTGAGTTTTAAAAATAAAATATAATGATGGATTTATTGGCGACGGATGACAAAGAAGTGGGAATTGAAGATGGCGAAAAAGAAAAAAAAATGATATTGATAATGGTGGTGGTGATATTTGGTGATAGGTTTGTACCTTTTGATGGTGATGATGTAATTTTGTTGATGAGTATGTTTATGAGTGTCAAATTTTAGGGTGGATCTTTATAATTTTTGTGGGGATGATGGTGATAGTGTGCTTTCGATGGTTGGTTTGACCGTATTTGGTTAAATTTGTGGCGACTATTTTGATTTTTATGGTGAAATAAATAGATTTGGTACTAATTTATATGGTGACAGTAGTGGTTTCATGGTGATGTTCATTGAAGAAGAAACAATTGAATGACATGGAACATTTTATTCAAAATCTGACATGACATCTAATGTGGCAGTGAGATGACATTGATGTGGCGCAAGTGTGATACACCTCCCATTGTGAGAGTGGTGCTATACGTCTAGGGGTAAATAAATTCACTTTTTAGTAGCAGAGATGTGTAATAGGTCACTATATTAGCTTAAGCATGTAACTGACTTTCCGGGACAAATTCAAGTGTGATATTATGATCATGATCTCTAGACTTTTCGTTTCTTAATTCTAAAGCAACAAGAGCAGATGTTTTAGTGATTTCACCTCTAGTTTTAACTTATACTTTATAATTTACAAGCAAAAACAGATTTATCAACCGCTAGTTTATTAACACAAGCAGAATGATGCTCAAATAAAACATGCAAAATAAATAGCAGTTCCAACATAAATCAATAGCTATAGACAAAAACACCATTAAAGTCAATCAAAGTTTAGTAAAAATTTCAAAATCAATAGGCAATATAAACATTAAAATAGTAAAAAAATTTAAGAAATCAAATAGGGCTAAAAATTTCTATCCAAAGAAAAACGTCATTAGAGAAAACAAATATTCCCTGAATAGGGCGAAAATGTCGTCCGAATAAAAAAACATGAAGAAAAAGAGGTCATTACAACAAATATTCAAACTTCATTACACTATCATAATAAAATAAACAACTAAATAGGGCTAAAAATTACTGAAAAACACCATTAGAGAAGGTTCAACTTGCCAAAGATAAGATCTTTGAACTTGAGGAAGAAGATTGAATAAAAGTTTTCACCAGTAGCGTAGGGTACGGATGAAGATATCAGAAAAATTTAGACTTATTTTTGAGTTACGTAAGGTTCCAAGACAAGCCGGTTGGAGAAGATGAAAAAGTTGAAGAAGATGAAAAGGCGGTTTGGAGAAGAAAGGTCGAAAGTTCTTTTTCAGAAAAAATGTCCCAATTTTGTTCAAATAATAATTATTTAACTGTGTGTTTGTAAGCTTATATATTTACCCCAAGTTTTTAAAATAATAAATAGGTCCATGACCCCACAATCCAATAAACCCCAAAATTTTAAAAATGTTAAAGAGACCCATGGCCCCACAAACCTACCCCACTTTTTTCCTTTTTAAAATCCTAACACTACAAAATAAATTAAAGGAATGCAACGACTATTGCTCAAATTAAGTTTTGAAAGTGGCTACATATCATAATGATCTCAAGTCACTTGTATAGTAGATAAGAAAGTTCATCTTGATAGATTTTTCCAAAAGATATCCTCCAATTTCTTGAACCAAAAGATTCGTACAAATCTACCTTTTATCTTGATATATTTTCATTAATGAAGATTTAAGTGGTAAGAATTAATTTGTTAAACTGCCCAATTCTAAATATGTTTCATTTTAGTAAATTAGACTTAGATGCTTCAAACCAATATAAGCATCAAGGCTAAATGGAATTTATACCGAAAAAAGAAGAGGACCGCCAATGTTGTATCCTTCTATCCGCATCTATTTTTTGGTAGACCTAAAGGGTTACCAATTATATATCTAGTAAATGGAATATATACACTCTTCTCATTAATTTCAACTACAGACCAAACACTTGTCTCACTATACAGAATCAGGGTTGTTCGATGCTTACAAATATAATTAAGCCATACATATGCTTTTGGTCCTCAGTTTTGACTTGATATAAAATTTAAGATAATAAAGACTTTTTAATCTTATGGTTTTAAATTAAATTTATATTAAATATATCAAAACATCCTTAAATCTTATGGTCTTAACTATGTTACGTGGAAAACTAAAATTAGCGTGTTGTCATTTTCAAGCATTACAAGAAACATATTAAAGTGAAATATAGTATCAACTTATCAATATTTTGAATCAAATTGTTAAGTGAACTAATACTCTTTATCCTAAAATTGAAGGATCAAAAGTGCAAAAAAAAATTCTCCCAAGAATCTTGGCCAGCCTTGTAATTTGTATAAAAAGGGTATTGTCCCCATCCGCCTTTACATCATAAAAACACCACAAAGTTTATTCATAAACATTACTACCAAACACTAGATCTTTTCTCTTCCAACAACCAAAACCTAAGAAAAGTAAATCAAAATGGCAGCACATAGAGATCTTGCTAAAATAGGTTCAGAAGGCTTTGCTCTAATTGACGAACACTTTGGTAAAAAGAGGATGAATACCACAGTGGCACACAATGTGGAAGCTAGTGCTGGTACAAAATTATGGGTGACACAGCAGAGCTACCACTATCACTACTCTTCGCCTCACGTTTATCAGGCAATTCCTCCGATTAAAAAAGAAGTTATCACTGCTCTAAGTACACCACCAGTGGCTTTAAATAGCTACGAGGCAGCTCAGTTGCATGATGGTATATATCTCACCAATTATTCTAACCGACGCCAAATGCGCGTCCCTTATAATATATACTAGTTGGTACTGATTTTGCTCTTGGTATAATTTTGTAGCAAAACCATAGTTATACGTATGTGTTGTATTCTCAATGTAATAACAACACCCTTTGTCGTATATTTATCACTATAACTCTATAATCTAATATATAATGTACATACATATACTAACACTACTACAAAGGAAGAATTCTTTAGTAGTGGAAAATTTGCCGTTAAAAGTCCAAAACCTATTGCTAAATGTCAACAACGATTAAGAAAATAAAACAATCGCTAAAAGCCGTAATGTTAAAATTTATCGACTGGATTTCAATTGTTTTGAAAGTATGGTTATATGTCCTTTTTAGTGGCCGGATATTCACTCCGTACACATACTAATTTAACTATCAAAACTTCTTTCGTTTATGGTATGTTAATAGTTTCAACACCATACAATTAACGACCAAGTTTTCCGTTGTTAATGATCATTTCAATATTTGATAAGCCAATTATAAAAGAGTTTCAAATATCCCATATTCATTTGTTATTGTACGAATATTATACTAGGGAATAATATTAATTGTTTCATACAGAGAAACACCCGAAAATATATTAAATTGTTAAACTCATATAAAACTTCATTGCTAATACAAGAACTATTTTTTTTTAGGTGCAAAAGGATAGTAGTATATTATAATTTAATATGCGTTAGTACAAGAGAGTGGAAGAGCATGGGAACTGCTATCATGTAGGGAGGAGGGTAGGGGTTGATTACATATAGATTATTAGTACTATTGGGAGTTATATGCCTAACAAAAAGAGTTGTAGCTTTTTCTGCTTCCAGATACTTTACTGCAAACAAAGGGGGAACTACCAATATCAAAACAGAGTTAAAGCCCATTTGGATTGACTTAAAAAAAGTAGCTTTTAAATCAAAAATAAAAAGTCAAACTTGAATGATTTTTAAGTCAAAAAATAAAAAGTAGGGGGAGACCTACTTTTGGTTTTTGACTCCTTTTAAGTCATTTAAAACTTATTTTAAGTAAATATTTTTTATCTTGCCAAACACTTCCTAACTTATTTTAAGTTATTTTTTATATTTGGCAAATGCTTTCAGAAGTCAAAAACTAACTTAAAAGTAGGTTTGATCAACTTTTAAGTCAATCCAAACACCCTCTTAGTCTTCTTTAACTTAGTGCCCTCTCCTTAGTTGGATATCTGCCACTTTGTTCTCTTCTCGATAGTTATGTTGCACCAGAGGCTTTTCCATCGGCTTGATTAGATCTCTACAATCAAATAATATATTACAGTAGGGTGGATGATCATCTTTTAGATTTTTGATGATCTCTTCGCAATCTATGTAGACTTCTAAAGGTATTAAATTCTGTAGGATAGCCAAACTAAGCCCCTTCACTAAAGCTGATATTTCAACCATGATAGGTGTTGAGGTTATTAAGGAAAGATATACCATATTCAAGTTGTATGACATATCTTTATTAACTCCTAAACAAAGAAAAAATCCAACATCTATAATTCATAAGATATCATCTTTAAACCACTTAACAAAAGTAAAATCCCTCTTGCACTTCAACTTGTTCCGTATTTTCTTCAATGGTAGATTCTCCATATTCAAATTCTTGATCTATCAAAAAAAAAAATCTTACTACTCAATTGAAGAAATTTATACCACCTAACAAATACAAGAACTTGGTCTTGTAATACTAACAAAAGACTTTGTAATTATATTATGACATAAACTACACAAAATTTATCATGGAAAACCTCCTTGCTCAAATGAAAAAAACACTACAACCTACATCTATAAGGATTTCAAAAACTTTCACTAAAACTTCAAAGATCAATTTTAGATTACAACTCTATAATCTAAGACACTAACTCTAGTACCTCAACTAGAGCGATCAACTATAACCATTGTCTCTACTCTCCAAGAAGTCAAACACACTTCTTATAACAACTTGCCAACTCATTTTCAATCTTCGAATAATTATCACCAAATAATAACTCTAAGTTAAACGGACAATATGCTAACTTTTAAAATAAAACCTAACTCTAGTTCTTTTTTCTTCTATAGTTATGTGCTCTTTGTGCCGCCTCTTGCTCTTGTGAAGAATCCCGATTTTAGTGACGCAAAAGCTAAGTTTTTCATTGTTCAGATTCTTTTTTTTATAGTTGCTTGTTTTACGCGTATGAAAACCCTAGTTTAGTCCTACGGTGGTAGAGGGGAGGCATTCCCGAGGCTATTGTTGAGACTCCAACTAGGGGTAGAGGTAGGGCTCGAGCTAGAGGCCGTGATCGTAGATTAGCACCAGGTAGAGGTCGTGCCTATGGAGCGGCACCAGTCAGAGGCTGGGCTAGACAACGTTCTCCTGAGCCATAAATTGAGGTTTCTGAGAATCAGGTTCTTCTTGAGTTTGGAGCTCTGTTGTTTTAGGAGACCTTGTTGAGGATGCTTGGTGTTTTAGAGAACCTTTCTCTGGGGATGTAGATCCCAGGTTAGTAACAGGTTCTAGGTGTTCATGTTTAGGTGGGACAACCACTAGTTGTTCCTGCACCGGCTATAAATTTACAGGTTGCTCCTAAGGTTATCTTGACAGCGTCTGATAAGCAGTGCTATGAGAGATTTCAGAAGATAAAACCACCCCAGCTTCAGGGTGGTAAGAGCGAGGATGCTCATGAGTTTTTGACTTTGTGTCATGAGATGCTTGAGACAGTGGGTATGGTGGATGCTCGTGGTGTCCAGTTTGTTGCACTTCAACTTCGTGGTAGGTCTAGACTAGTTTGATCTTCTTGGGAATAGTGGAATGTATTTTATAGTGCTTTAGAAGACCACTTCATTCCTTGGAGCATGAGAGATGAGTGTCATCTGAGATTTGAGAGCTTGGTTTAGGGCAGTTTGTTTGTGGCCGAGTATGAGGCCCTTTTCTGTGAGCTCTCTAGGCATGCTTTGACTATTTTTCCGGATGAGGCTGAGAGAGTTCACCGGTTTGTGAGAGGGTTGACTTTCTCTGTCAGATCTTATGTGTTCAAGGCAGCTAGAGAGGGGGCTTTCTACTCGTCCATTGTGAGCACCGCTAATGAGGCAAAATTGATTATCTTAGAGGAGTTTGGGGAGCCCAAGAGGGACTGTTCTCTAGTCAATTTGTTGGTTCCTCATCTGGAGGTAGAAGTTCGCATAGGGGTAGTGGTTTATTCTAGTGTCGTGGGCTGGCTATGCCAGTAATTGAGAGTGGGTAGTCAGCCCGAGGTTCTTATGGTTCTGGCTGAGGTGTCCATGGTAGTTCATCGGATTCACAATAGTAGTTATCTGCGCTGAGATCTTACTACACTTGTGGGGATCCAGGTCATATGATGCGATAGTGTCCTGTACAGACTCATTCAGGACCTCACCGTTCATATTCAGTTGCTCCAGCTAGGGATTCAATTCCTCTGGCCAGGAGCTGAGGTAGATCTTAGAATGATATATGTGGTAGGAGTACGGGTAGGGGTGTTCCAAATCCATAGGGTGGAGGTAGAGGTTCTACTTAGGCTACAGGCGACTGGATAGCCAGTGATATGCTTTTCTAGGGAGGCCTGAGGCTGAGACTTCTGATGTTGTGATCACATGTATTGTCCAGTTTTTCATCGACTTGCGTTTGTATTGTTTGATCCGGGATCTACTTTCTCATATGCATTTACCTATTTTGTTGCTGGATTTGATATGATGCCAGGTTGCACGTCTGTGCCTACTCATGATTCTATACATGTGGGTGAATCTTTTGGGGTGGATCGAGTGTATCGATCCTAGCTTGTTTCTGTGGTGGGGTATGATACTTGGGTAGACCTGATCATTTTAGGGATTGTAGACTTTGATATTGTATTGGGTATGGATTATGCAAAGACCGTGACATTAACAATGATGCGCGTCTTGAGGGTTGAGTGGAAGGGTGCTAGTGGTTCGTACTCTTGCAAAGTTATCTCTTTAATTAGAGCTCAGAGATTAGTTGATAGAGGGTGTTTGTCCTACTTGGCTTTCATTTAGGATACTAGTGTTGAGCCACCACACATGGATTCCATACCCGTGGTTCGAGAGTTTAAAGATTTTTTTCATATTGATCTTTTAGGTGTTCTTCTAGATAGGGATATTGACTTTGCTACTGACTTGGAGCCGGGCACCAAGCCCATCTCTATTCCTCCTTATCCTATGGCTCCAGCTGAGTTGAAGGAATTGAAGAATCAATTGAAGGAGTTTTTGAGTAAGGGGTTCATTCACCCTGGTTTTTCTTTGTGGGACTGCTCATGTGTTTTTGTGAGGAAGAAAGATGGATCTATGAGGATGTGTATTGATTATCGAAAGTTGAACAAAGTAACAATGAATAGCAAATATCCTCTTCCTCATATTGATGATTTGTTTGATCAGCTTCGGGGTGCATCTCCATTTTCTAAGATTGACATGAGGTCTGGTTATCATTCGTTGAAGATTATCAGATATCCCTAAAACAACTTTAGGACTCGTTTTGGGCATTATGAGTTTCTTGTGATGTCTTTCAGTTTGACTAACTTCCCTACAACGTTCATGGAGTTGATGAATGAGGTGTTCCCACCTTATTTGGATTCCTTTTTTATAGTGTTCATTAATGACATCTTGGTGTACTCCAAGACTGAAGAGGACCATGATTGACATTTGAGAATTGTGCTCCAGAGATTGAGGGAAGAGAAGCTTTATGCCAAGTTCTCAAAGTGACAGTTTTGGCTTGATTCTATGACATTTTTGTGACATGTGGTGTCCAAGGAGGGCCTTTAAGTTGATACAGCCAAGATTGAGGCAGTGAGGGGTTAGACCAAATCTACATCGGTTACCGAGATCATGAGCTTCATGGGACTTATAGGCTATTACTCATGATTGGTTTAGATCTTCTCTATCATTGCATCTCCTTTTACTAGATTAACTCGACAGAGTGTGAGTTTTCAGTGGTCTGATGAGTGTGAGGAGAGATTTCAAAAGCTCAAGATCTTGTAGACTTTGAATCTTGTTTTGACCTTACTCGAGAAGGGTGTGGACTTCACTATTTATTGCGATGCTTCTGGATTCAGGTTAGGTGGTGTTCTAATATAGAAGGTTAAGGTGATTACCTATGCTTCTAGGCAGTTGAAGACCTAAGAGAGGAACTATCCTACCCATAATTTATAATTGGCAGCAGTAGTATTTGTGCTTAAGCTATGGAGACATTATCTATGTGGAGTTCATTGTGAGGTTTTCACAGATCATCATATTCTTCGGTACATTTTCAGTCAGAGGGATTTGAATTTGAGGGAGGGTAGATGGCTTGAACTACTGAAGGACTATGACATCACTATCTTGTATCATCGAGGGAAGGCCAGCGTGGTGGCCGATGCTCTAGTAGGAAGAATTCTATCATGGGAATTCTTGCCGCTATTAGTGTGGAAGAGAGACCATTGACCAGAAATGTTCAGAGATTAGCCAACAGTCTCGTCCGTTTGTAAATTTCTGAGGAGGCGAGTGGTTTGATTGCTTTCACCGAGGATCATTCTTCTATAGTTGAGCAAATTCGTGAGCACCCCTTTGATTATGAGAAACAATGTCTCATTCGAGATAAAGTGATGAGAGGGGAAACCAAGGAGGTTGTCCTTGATTCTGATGGTGTCTTGCAGATTGGAGGCAGGATTTGTGTGCCCAAGGTAGGGAGTTGATTTGACTGATTCTTGAAGAGGCCATTGTTCCCAATGTTTCATCCATTTGGGTGCGGTGAAGATGTATCATGACCCGAGCCAACACTATTGGTGGTGTGGTATGAAGAGAGATATTGTAGATTTTGTTTCGAGGTGTTTGACTTGCCAACAAGTCAAGTGTGAGCACTAGCGGCTCAGAGGTATATCTTAGAGGATGCCTATTCTTACTTGGAAGTAGGAGCAGATCATTATGGACTTTGTTGTTGGATTAGCTACCATTGTGGGTGGTTATGGCTCCATTTGTGTGGTTGTTGATAGATTGACAAGTCCGCCTTTTTCATCCCAAATCGGGTAAAGTATACGGCGGAGAAGTTAGTCGAGTTTTATATCAGTTAGATTGTGCGACTACATGGGGTCCAATTTTTATTGTCTCCAATTGAGGCTCTCCATTCACTTCCCATTTCTAGAAGACATTGCAGCATGGTTTGGGTACTCTGTTATATATGAATACAACCTTCAATCCTTAGACAGATAGTCAGCCCGAGCGGACGATTCAGGTGCTAGAGGACATGCATCGAGCTTATGTGATTGAATTTTGTGCTAGATGGGATCAACATTTGCCCTTTGCAGAGTTTTCCTATAACAACAATTATCATTCCAGTATTAAGATGGCCTCTTTTGAGGCATTGTATAACAGACGGTGTAGATCTCCGATCGGATGATTTGATTTAATTGAGATGGACTTATTGGATACAAAATTGCTTAGAAATGCTAAGTAGCAGGTTTGTATGATTCAGCGTAGACTGTTGACAACCCAGAGTCGACAAAACAGTTATGCGAATCAGAGAGATTTAGCCCTAGTATTTGTTGAGGGTAATAATGTTTGACTTTGAGTGTCACCCATGAAGGGTGTGATGAGGTTTAGAAAGAAAGGCAAGCTTAGCCCTTGATTCATTGGACCCTTTGAGATTTTGAGTTGTGTGGGAGAGGTGGCCTATAATTTGGCCTCGCCGCCTAGTTTGTCAGTTGTGCATCCCATGTTTCATGTCTCCATGCTTCAGAAGTACGTGTCGGATGAGTCCCGTGTACTTTCCCTTGATTCAGTTGAGTTGGGTCCAGACTTATCCTTTGAAGATGAACCTATAGCCATTTTGGATAGGCAGGTCTGAAAGCTTTGGACCATGGATACCACTTTAGTAAAGGTGCAGTTGAAGCATCATTTAATTGGTAAGGCTACTCTAGAGACAAAGTCTGATATGCGTGCCAGATATCCTCATATTTTCGAAGCTTCAGGTACTTTCTTTTGCTTTATATTCAAGGATGAACATGATTTTTAGCGGAGGATAATGTAATGACCCGATCGGTTATTTTTGGAAAGTTTCATAAATTCAGTGTTTTCCCCTCCTGTTATTGATCGCGAGTCATTTTTGATTGAGTTTGAAAGGTTGATTCTGAACTTTAAGTTAAAAGTTGAGAATTTGGTAAGTTTGTGAGTTTTAAAGGATAAGTTGTCAGGAAAGTGGTTTTAGGGTCTTTTGGAGTTTCAAGTGTCGGAATGGAATTCCATTGATTCCATCAGTCCCAAAATGGGAAATTTGATCCATGGGAGTTTTCAATTTTAGATTCCTAGTCTTTTTAAGAATTTGAGGTTAGAAGTTGTGAAATTATGGAAATTTTAACATTTAGGTTAACTTTGGTTAACATTCGGGGTTTAGATGTTGGGATTAAGATTAAGAGAGTTTCATTGGGTTTGTGTCACGCCTCGAGCCTACACCCTGGGCGGGACTGGTACTCGAGAACCATTGCTAGCCCCAAGTGAACCCTTGGCCTGGCTTACTACTCAGCGGAAGACTTTACTCAACATACTGTACCTTTAAAAGTAAACTGAAACTAAAAGATAACTAAGAATGTAATAAAATAACATTCACTGGCGAAAGTTGCAACTCCAATCTCAACATAATGGAATGAAAATGAAAATACTAAAGAACTAACATCTGAGTGTCTATGAAGCCTCTAACAACTGAGATGGACGTCAGGACAAGACCCACGACATCCTAATGAAATAATTATAAAGCAGTAAAAAGGCGTTCTCCGAAAATAAGGAGGCTCACCAACTAACTCTGAGTGCACAATTAGATGAACGAGGCACTGGATGCTGATCCTGGTTACCTGTATGTGCATCATAAAATGATGCAGGCCAAATGACATCAGTACATTGAATGTACGAGCATGCGAGGGGAAAACTAAACATGACATAAACTTGAAAGGAATCTGAAAATAACACTTGCCTTAACTTTACTCAACTCATGTATACTCAACTCAAATGCTAAGTAAAACAACAATAAAGGTGAAGTTTATACAAAACATTGAAAACAGTAGGTGACAACTCAATGTATTAAAGAAATACAATAACAACTCAGTTTACATATAAAGTAATATAATACTGTGGGAGTTTCTCTAACCAACAACCATCACTATGAGCTAAAGTGATGATACACCGTCTCGCCCACACTACCAGAACTGTCATATACTTTGTCGTGATATAGAATGCCTCAACTAAGTGGATCCACTAGTCTATGCTAAAAAAACATTAAGGAATCATGTAAAAAGTATGACCCTTTTTACCCACAATGGCTACATGGTTTATGGAGACTTGAGTTATTATGAACTCGTCCCCATATCGGTGCTCAATACTACTCCCAAAATATACTCAGCTTATATGTTTTTAAAACAAAACTCTTTCTGTGATTTGAGATAATTACTCAAAAACTAGCTTGAAAGCTATTTTGGAAATCGGTGTTTCCTTTCTTGTTTAAATGTAAAAACATTTTAACTCTTGGGAATACTTAGTTCCCGTATAATCATTTGAAGAAATTAACTTTACTCTTACTCTTGACTTGACTCAAAACTTATGTCTTAAAACATGGTTAAGCCGTTTGTAAAAGACTTTTGGAAACTCTAAGAACTTCTCTTGACTTGACTCTTACTTTCCTTGAATTGAATTATGGATTCAAGGCTCATGATCTCATGTTTAAGGATGATTTCATGATGTTTAGATGTACCTTAGAGTGTGGAAATCAACTAGAAAACATAGGTATGTTGCTAGGGAACTCAAACGGAAAGAAGTGGGAAAAGGTAGAAGACCTGGCATCTCTGGTGCTCTGTGTGGCACGGGGCGCCAGAGGCAAAATTTCAGAAGCTGGGTTGGGGCGCTCTAGCTGGAGCGGCGCCCCAGAGCCCAAACTTCAGAAGCCCCTTTGGGGCGCTCTAAGAAGCGCGGTGCCCCAGCCCCCTCCTCAGGTTTTTGATGATTTTTCTTGCTCGATTTTCAACTCTAAACCCTCTAGATTCAATTGGTTCTTTTCCCAAACACTTAGATTCGACTACCCAACTACAAATGGGCATATCTCTCATACGAACTCGAAAATGTGGAAACTCGGTGGCGTTGGAAAGATAATTCAAAGATCTTTCCTAAGGTATCTTGTACCACACCTAACTAATCCTGAGCTAGGATTTATGGTCGTTTGAAGTTGACCAAAAACCCATACTTAACATAACTTCACCAATTTTTCAGATTTTTCATTCATTCCAAAAATGACTCTTTCTAATTCTAGCTCTTTCACTTAGCGAGATGTTACAATATCTCCCCCTTGGGAACATTCATCCTTGAATGAGATTAATCTTAGTAAGCTAAGGTCGTACATAAAATATTCAGTTCAAACACCCAACAATTCAAATCTAACACATCAAGTATATCAATTAAAGAGTACTAATAAGAGAATTAGTACCTTGGTCTGGAATTTCTCCGGGATCAAAGAGATGTGGATATATCTTCTTCATATCCTCATCAGCTTTCCAAGTAGCTTCCTCAACAAATTGATTTCTCCAAAGAACTTTGACTAATTCTACTTTCGTGGTCCTCAACTTGCGAACCTGACGGTCTAGAATCTGAACATGGATCTCCTCATAAGACAAGATATCCTTGATACCAGTATCTTCAGTTGGTATGATAAGTGAGGGGTCTCCCATGCACTTCTTCAACATGGAAACATGAAATACTGGATGAACCCCTGCCAACTCTTAGGGTAGCTCTAACTCATTAGTTACATTACCAATCCTTTTGGATATCCTATAAGGGTCAATATACTGGGGACTAAGCTTCCCGTTCTTACCAAATCTCATAACACCCTTCATGGGTGAAACATTCAAATATACCTAATCATCTACTTCAAACTCTAAGTCCCTTCTCATAACATCAGTGTAAGATTTCTGACGAGTCTGCGCTGTTTTCAACCTCTCTTGAATGACTTCCACTTTCTCCATAGCTTAATGAACTAAGTCTGGTCCTATCAACCCAGCTTCACCAACTTCAAACCATCCAATAGAAGATTTGCATCTTCTCCCATAAAGAGCTTCATAAGGAGCCATTTGGATGCTAGAGTGGTAACTATTGTTGTAAGCAAATCCAATAAGAGGTAGGTGATCATCCCAATTACCTTTGAAATCAATCACACGAGCCCTCAACATATCTTCTAAGGTATGAATAGTGTGCTCTGCTTGACCATCTATCTGCCGATGAAAAGCAGTACTCAAGTTCACCTTTGAACTCAAACCTTTCTGGAAAAACTTCTAGAACTGTGTAGTAAATTGTGCACCTTTATCTGACATAATGGAAACTGAAACTCCATGAAGTCTTACTACCTTTTGAATATATAACCTGGCATAATTCTTTGCTGCATGGGTAGTCTTTACCAGCAAAATATAGGCTGATTTCGTCATTCTATCAACGATCACCCACATAGAATCATGCTGCCTGCGAGACCGTGGCAAGCCTGTAATGAAATCCATATTAATCATCTCCCACTTACATTCCAAAAGTTCTATACTTTGAGCCAAACCATCGGGCCTTTGGTGCTCTACTTTAACATGTTGACAATTTGGATACCTCGCAACAAATTCTGCAATGCCCTTCTTCATACTACTCTACCAATAAACTTCTCTCAAATCACGATACATCTTTGTGGAACCCGGATGGATAGAATGTCTGGAGCTATGATTTTCCTCCGTGATTCTCTCTTGGAGTTCATCCACCCTTGGTACATACAATCTGCCTTGATACCTCAACATACTATCTCCCCCTTGTTCAAAAGCCATTACTTTTTGCTTATGAACATTCACCTTCAATTCAAGCAAAATAGGATCTTGGTCTTGTTTCTCCTCAACTTCAGATACTAATGATGATTTAGCTCCATTCATCACCACTACTCCTCCCTCTGTGGAATCCATTAGTCGAACTCCTAATCATGCATGTCTATGCACCTATTTTGCTAGCTCCTTCTTATCTTTCTTAAAATGGGCAGTACTACCCATAGACAATCTAATCAAGGCATCAACAACAACATTAGCCTTACCTAGGTGATAGAGGATACTTATCTCATAATCTTTGAGTAACTCTAACCACCTCTGATGTTTGAGATTAAGCTCTTTCTGACTAAACACATACTAGAGACTCTTGTGACCAGTGAACACATCCACATGAACACCATACAGATAATAACGCAATATTTTCAAAGAAAATACTACGGCAGCCAACTCTAGATCATGGGTTGGGTAGTTCCTCTCGTGAACCTTATGTTGTCTGGAGGCATAGGCTATAACTTTGTCATTCTTCATTAACACACAACCCAAACCAACTCTGGACGCATCACAATATACTATAAAACCTTGTGTACCCTCTGGTAAGGTCAATATCAGGGCAGTAGTCAACCTCTTTTTCAATTCCTGAAAGCTTTTCTCACAATCTTCAAACCATTGAAACTTCACCATTTTCTTAGTCAACTTGGTCAAAGGGGATGAAATAGATGAGAACCCCTCTACGAACCTTCTATAATACCCAGCCAACCCCAAGACACTCTTACTATCAGTATGAGATATGGGTCTAGGCCAATTCTGCACTGCCTCTATTTTCTGAATGTCAACTCTGATTCCATCACCGAAAACAATGTGACCTAAGAATGCCACAGACTTAAGACAAAATTCACACTTAGAGAACTGCTTATCCTTTAGAGTTTGGAGAACTATTCTGAGATGACTAGTATGATCTTCCTCACTCCTCGAATAGATTAGAATGTAATCAATGAACACGATAACAAACATATCTAAATAAGGCTTGAATACTCTGTTCATAAGGTCCATGAATTCTGCCGGCGCATTAGTTAAACCGAACGACATGACCAAAAACTCATAATGACCATAACGGGTCCTGAAAGCTGTCTTTGGAATATCGCACTCTCTTACTCTTAACTGATGGTAACCAGATCTGAGGTCTATCTTAGAGAAACACGTGGAACCCTGAAGCTAATCGAAAAGATCATCAATTCTCGGAAGAGGATATTTATTCTTGATGGTAATCTTGTTCAACTGACAGTAATCTATACACATACTAAGGGAACCATCTTTCTTCCTCATAAATAAGACCGGAATGACCCAAGGTGAGACACTTGGTCGAATAAAACCCTTATCAAGGAGATCTTTCAATTGTTCTTTTAGCTCTTTCAACTCTGCTGGAGCCATTTTATATGGGGGAATAGATATTGGATGAGTATTAGGAAGGATATCTATATCAAAGTCTATCTCTTTCTCAAGAGGGACTCCGAGTAGATCATCAGGAAAGACTTCTGGAAACTCACTCACAACTGGAACTAACTCAATATGAGGTATCTCAACACTAGAGTCATTAACTCAGACTAAGTGATAGACACAATCCTTGGAAACCAACTTTCTCGCCTTAAGGTTCAAAATAAAACGACCCTTAGGCACTGTTGAACTACTACTCTACTCTATAATTGGCTCATTAGGAAACTGGAACGTGACAACTCGAGTTCTACAATCAATGTAGGCATAATAGGCATGAAGCCAGTCCATACCCAGAATAATATCAAAATCAACCATGTCTAACTCAACTAAATCAGCCATGGTGCTCTTGTGATTGACAGAAATGGTATAATCATGATAGACTCGCTCGACTAGAATAGACTCGCCAATAGGCATAGAAACACAAAAGGGCTAACAAAGTTTCTCAGGAAAAACATCAAATTTCATTGTAACATAAGGAGTCACAAAATATAAACTCGCTCTTGGGTCTAGCAAAGCATAAACATTAAGAGTAAAGACTTTGATCATACCAGTGACAACATCTGGAGAATTCTCTTGTTCTTGACGACTCGTGATAGCATATAACGGTTTGCTCCTCCACCATTCCCTGAAGTAGTTCCTCTATATGCAGCTCTGTATGGTGGAGCAACTGATGAAGATTGGGCTCTATTGCCTTGATTCCCATTACCTTGCCGGTTCTTAGGGCACTCTTTCATGAAGTGACCCTCTTGACCACAATTGAAACAACCAGTGGAGCCATCATGACACTTACATGGGTGGTTCCTACCACACTTAGCACATGCAGGAGCCCAGTTACCTCCTTGTGCCGCACTACTGTGAGACTGTGCAGGTCTAGCTCTAAAGTTCTGCGAATTCTGACCATTATACTCACCTTTGTTTCTGGGTGCAAGTGCAATAGCAGATGATGGAAAAGGTGCCTTTTGCTTTTGCTGGAGCGTCGAGTATAATTGATTTGCATATATTGTTTATGTATACCGAGGTTCCGAACGAATCCCAAGGGTCCTTTTGATGTTTTGGAAATTGGCTGAAGTTGATGGTCTCGATTTTGCGAAGGCCAGCCGCTTAAGTGACCTTTGCTTAAGCGATAGGCCTGTTGCTTAAGCGACCTTCGCTTTTGAGAAGGAGGCTTCTATTAAGTTTCACTCGTGTGTATGGCAGAGTTCGCTTTAGGGAACCCCTTGTCGCTTGTGCGACATCAAAGAGGGGTTTTGCTGCTCATTTCGGGGTTTAAGCCCAATTTCATCATTTTTGAACTTTGGGAACCCTTGGTGGCGAATTTAAGAAGGATTTTCTATGCTAGAACATTTGGATAAGTGTTCTTAAGCTTAAACCTTCATTTTCCATTGATTAATCATGAGTTTTAACATCAAATTTTGGGATTTTGGTGGGTTAATGACAGGGTTTTTCAAGAACCCAAGAATTTAGTAAAATGGTGATTTTAAAGTGGTTTTGATCCTTTTTTTCAAAATGACTTTTCACTAATTAGTTACTAAAGCCTTTAACATCATTTTCAAGTATTGTTTTCCGGATTCAAACCTCCATTTGATATTGGATTTTAAGTTGCTTGACCAATTTCTTTACACAATTGTTTTGGGAAGTGTTGTTTCTAATGGGTGATTGTGAATACTTGATTATTTTAGATTGTGTGGCTTTGGAAGTGGTTCGGAAGGGGAAGACTCAACTCTTGGAGTGATTGTTGATTGATTTATGTCAAGCGGCTTCCTAAACCTTGCATTCTAGTTAAATTCGTATATTTCCTTCGTTGCTTGTGTATTGGGGGTAATGGGGATGAGGTGAAGGGTTAAATTGTCCACTTATTACATCTAAATGAATAAAAAGGGTTTGAAGTGAAAATGGCTATGTGTTGAGCATGTTGATGTGAATTGCCTTAATGTAACCCTTATTGATTGATCGATGAAATGCTTGAAAGAATGAATGTTGACTTGAATTGTGTAAATTGTTGTCTCCTCTATGTGGTGTGGTATTGCTTGTGTGCTTTGATCATTGAACATCGAGATGAGTCATGTGATGATTGTGATGCCGAGGTCTTTGTTGGCGAGAGTTATTTTGCCGAGATCTTTGCCGGTGAGTGTTATTATGTCGAGATCTTTGTCGGTGAGTGTTGTGATGCCGAGGTCATATCCGAAAAGTATTTATAAAGCCAATGGGAAATGATTTCGGCAAGTGATTTGATATAAAGTCGATGAGAAATGGTTCCGGCTAGTGATTTGATATAAAGCCGATGGGAAATAGTTTCGGCTAGTGATTTGATATAAAGCCGATGGGAAATGGTTCCGGATAGTGAAATTGTACTAATAGGAAATGGTTTCGGCTACTGATTTGATATAAAGCCGATGGGAAATGGTTTCGGCTAGGGATATTCTGCTGATGGGAAAGTGTTTAATTGAGAGGTTAGTCATTGTGAATTGATGCCTTTGTTATCTATGCGTGACTTGTTTGCTAATTGTGATTGATGTACTTGTTGCGTGTAACTGAACTACTTTACATTAAGATTGACTTATATGAACTATTTGATTGTTGAATTGCGAAGATTTGAACTGTGAATATTGGGCTTGTGAGCTGTGTATTGTAGAATTGCTAGGTTGGACTAATTTTTGTGCAAGTTGTAGTTTGAGGAGGTTCGGTTTTAGTGTAAGGGGTATTCATTTTCTAGCTAGTTGCTTTGTTTAGTAGGTTACTTGTTGGGTACCGTGTTATTGGTACTCACCCCTTGCTTCTACACTTGTGTAGGTTCCGAGCCCAGACATGTGTGACCTCTTTTTTCTTCTCTTAATCTCGAGGCTTGTCAAGGACTTGAAGAGGTAGCTTCTCGTTATTCAACGGGCCCTCGTTTTCCTTTTACTACACTTTGTTCTATTTGAGAAACAAAGAATGAGATCTCTATTTATTTCTTGATTCCGCACTTTTGTATTTAGCGGCTTGTACACGTGACAATCAGATTTTGGGGATTTAAATAGAATAATAAGTTTTCTGCTTTATCTTGTTCTTGTTTTTACTGTAATTCTGTTTTTCTTTCATTTCGTTGGGTTGAGGCTGACTTGTCTTGGTGGAATAGACAAGTGTCATCACATCCATTTTTGGGTCATGAAAAAAAATTCAAGATTAGAAAAAAAAATTATTAACATGGATTTGAAGCTATCAACCCCCATCTAATATCTTGAGATAGAGATAACATATGATATTGATGAGTAATTTAATTCGACACCCAAGGGTTGGAAAGACTTAGGGTGAAATTCTCCTTATTTGGCCGAGAGACTTTAGTATACTAACATGTTCATCAATTTTGCACAATAACCACACTTGTATGAGTTGATAGTAAATTACTTGTTTAAATTCCGATGTCTAGGAACCATAGCTCTAGTTTAATTTTATTCCTTGATAACAAAATCTAGTATAATCTAGTTCATGGATCCCAATTTAAAACCCACATTTGAAATTGTAGTTATCAGATCGGAATTCATTAAGAAATGGTAATTTCTCTCATCACACTCTTTGTAGGACTCAACCCCAACCTTGCTTGGTTACTATATATTGACAACAACCGTTTTATTCCCATTTGAGGGTGTAATTAGGCGACATCAATATATAACCTACCTGCTAGAACATTTGATCACATATTACACGCATACATGTTAGAGACTATACTCTCAGAAGTTGTAGGTTATTTGATTGCACATTATAGACCTTATAATAAGTAACAATTTGTATGAAACAAGCCTCGTAGGTCATTATTTTAAGTGTTATCCATTTCTAAAGGTTGTAAATATGTAAGTTATTGATTAAGCATTATAGGACTAATGCATCATAATTGAATAATCGTATGTAATAAGTGTTTTTACATTCTAAGAGTTCATGTTTAAAACAATTATGTATGCCTCATGCTTACAAGATTGCCCGATAAGTTTCAGATTATAGTTTATTCGCTAACTTGCTACCTATTTTAGAAGTCAATGGTACACATGCTCCCGAATAATCGATCCACAACTCATTTGAACATAAGATTACATGTTCTAATAGTTTAATTGTGCATTCGGTATACGCCTAAGGACTTACATCCTCACAAGTTCAGAACCTTACAATACATTTATTATTAAATAACCTTGGGATGAATGTTATATATCTACATTATTGGGATGCTTATATGTTGTGTACTATTCTATATAGGTAAGGTTAGGGTCTCCCTCTTAAGTTGAAATTTGTTTCATACGATGATTACAGAGAATTTTTCAATAATAGCTTATTGTTATGTTAAGAATTGCCACGTGTAGGTTGGTTTTAGTTGATTTTCAGATTTGGGATGGTCATATACAGAGAAAACTCTGTCGAAATTTTAAAAGAATTCCTAGCCTTAATCCTCGCATGCAATTTGTTAAATTTGAGGATGAATATTTCCAATGAGAAAAGGTGTTACGGGCCATGCATTGACGTGAGAATGCATTGTATACATAACTCACTATGAGCTAGATTTGTTATAATTATGATTGAAAAGAAATATGTTGAATCCTTATTCATACACGAGTTTAAAGTAATTAAAAAAATAGAATTGATGAATAATATAATATCGAGGTGATTCGAGTCGAGACTCAACTCCTACTTGAGTGTGGAAGTTGAATTGAGCAAATATATCAAGAAATAGCGAGTCTCTATTTATGATCGCTCTCGAGTCTAATTATGGAGATAGAATTAAAGTTATAATAATTAGCAGCGCTTGGGATGATTTTAGGCGCGGCCTATTCCCTTTGGCTATATAATCGTGCGGTTTCTGGGAATTTAAAACCCGATTTCCTTAGTTCAGTACAAACGAAGAAATTTCGAACAAAACGTGAAAGAGAAAGTCGCTGAGTAATTTCTTTACAGAGTTTACAAATGAGTTATATAAGTAAATGAGAGATAAGACATATTATATATATGGGACCTTAAAGATGACCATCTGTGGTATTATATATACGAACCCTTAGTGATGCCCTCTAATGTAGTATATTTATGGGTCATTGATGAAGCCCATATGTTGTATTATATTCGTGGGTCCTTAATGACACCTCTTTGTTGTATTATATGTATGAGCCATTGATGATATCCATTAATATAAGGAGCTAAAAAAAATTTTACTTGCAAGCCCTTGATGATGCTTATTTATTATATCATTTCTTTGAGTTCTTGATGATGCTCGTACGACAAAAAAAAAAGCTTTTATGTCATAAACTTGTAGTAACTATGCCTACAAGATTTAGCAAGAGTCTTTTGCTTTCAGGTTATTTTCCTGATGTGGCATTCAAAATTTATACCGACTCGTATACATGTAATTTGTTAAAGCTCAGTATATGCTTATTCATCCCTTACAAATCTATACATTTCATTTGTGCAAACGTCTCATTAATGGAGGCTCTGTATTTCGTGTTGCTTATTTAGGTAGAGGCCTAGGAAGACCTTTTCAATAGGAGTTGTTTAATTCAATATTTTAGTTGGTGAGCTCTTTTCTGTAAAGATATGACACTTGAGCCTAACTCAACCCCAAAAGCTAGCTCATGAGGGGAGGTTTGTCCATGTCCATAGAAGGAGACCAAATTCCCATCGCTCTACCGATGTGGGACATCTTAACACTCCCCCGCACGCCCAGACCTCAACTGGAGCGTGAACACTTCTAAATGGGGTCTTATCATCGATGAACAACAAATTGGGATGGGCCTGTCTCTGATACCATGTAAAGATATGACACATGGGCCTAACTCAACCCTAAAAGCTAGCTCACGAGGGGAGGTTTGTCCAAGTCCATTATAAGGAGACCAAATTCCCATCCCTCTACCGATGTGGGACATCTTAACATTTTCTTTCTAGAGTTGTCAAGCTAGAGGTTTTGAATTTTATCTTACTTACGTACAGTTACAGGCAGGTAGGGGTCGTATCCCGACCATGAGATATGTGTTATGCTCTTAGAGGTTTGTAGACTTAGATTGTATGGTAGTATCTTGATTATGGACGTGTCAGCCTTTATGTTTAGTTGTTGACTCTGATGGCAAACTCACCAGTGTTGTTATGTATCTTATGGCATCCTTATTTGCCTTGTGATTAGTCAGTATCTTTAAGTTCAACCTTATTGGACTTGAGTTTATAAAACGCCTGTTGTTAGGCTATTCTGTTGGTAGATTGATATATTTGAAGGCCTCCTTATCCTAACACATACATCAAAAAATACACTCTATGTTTGGTACGCTTGGCCTTACAATGTTTCAGTGCCAGTTTTGTCTATCCAGAATTTGATTGTGACAATCGGCCTTTGAAACTTATTGAGTACGCGTGTTTTTTTCCTCATACTACTCCTGGTGCATCTTTTAAATGCAGATCCTAACACTAGAAAACCCAGCTAATCTAGTTAGTCTAAGACCATGTCCAGTTTAAAGCTTTCTACTTATTTTTAGAGCAAGAGCCTAGCTTCTTTTGTCGTATTTACTAGTCTTTTAGATATCCAACAGTTTTGTTGTATTGAACATTTATAATTCGTTTTAGATGTTTTTACACCGTGACACAATATTTTGTGCATTTTTAATATCTTCCACACTTGATATATGTTTTTATGAAAGCTTGATATAAGACTTATTACTCTATTACTTTACTTTTTCCGGTTTATTATTTATTGTCGTTGTTGGGTGAAAGATTAACTTATCTACGGGTGGGTTAGGATTAAAAATTTATACTTTATTTTTTATGATTGCCGGATAAAAGAAGTTTCAATAAAAAAAGTAATTATTTGTCAATGGCATGTAGTGCCAGATCATTAACTACTAATTGCTACCATTTTGACTACAATAATTACAATCTTCATTTAGTTTTAAATTCTTTGACCAATCATACCACTTCACATTAATTGAAACAGATGAAGTAATTTTTAATTAAATTTTGTAACTCTTAGAAGTAAATGACTAATATTGCAATGCAAATTATGATTTATTAGAATTGCGAGAAGTAAATAATATATATAAAAAACTTCAATCAAGAAAGTTAATTTTCATTCACCATTCAAGAGCTTTCACACCTAAACTTTTTTTTGTAATACATAAAATTATTAACATTTTGAAACCTCAATATTCATAAAGATACTAGAGAAAAAAAATCTTGAAATAAAAAATCTAACACCAAAATTCAACAAAAGTCAATTATTATTGTATTATCTATATCTTGTCTTATATGAGTTTAGTTACAACCCAAATAAAAACGAAATTATTACACATTTAAATTGCATAATATAAGAATTTTTATGCTATAGTGATTTTATATGTGCAAACATTATTTTTTTAATAAAACCCCTCAAATAGTTTTTCAATTTGTTCATCCAAATTTCAAACTTACAATTTACAAAGGTTGTTACTAATAGTTTTTTTTCATATAAGCGATTTGATTTGCCCTATATATGTATGTATATATCTTACCCCAGTCTTAATTAATTAGCTTTTTACTACTTTTCTCTAAGAATTTGTCTGTTCATGATTGATATTCATCAAGCTCATCATATTGAATCTGTAATAAAAAATTATTTTTCATCTCCAATAATTTAATCTAAATATTTATTTTTTATCAATAGCATGAATGCCCCGGATTGCTCCATTTGCTTGGAGGTTGTTACGAACAATAATAGCAGGTCCATTGCCAAGTTGAAGTGTGGACACCTTTTTCACCTAGGTAAGCAACTTAAATATTAATTTTAAGCTATCTTGAGTAGCTAAAATATAAATTATTATGTTTCATTTGTGTATTAATTCATTACTAGATCTACTTTTATTGGACCTGTATTTATAAAACTTGTTCATCATATTCAGAAGAACTTTATTTAGATTTTAATTAAAGTCTTATGAACTATTTTGGGTATTTCCTCACCCATTTTTTTTTTTTTGTTAAAGTGGACTTAGTAAATCTTTCTCGATTTCCAATGACTCAGTATAATGCTCATTTGACTGTCGCGTAGGTAAAGTTCTTCTCCATTTAACCCTTTTCAGATTCAGAAGAATATTTTCTAGGAGTGACTTTTGAAATTCTTTTAGAGAAGAAAAAAGTATAATTAATCCACAGTTAAATTTAAGAAGTTTTGATTTGAAAATATAAATAAGAATGTGTTTCAAACAAACACTTTCAGAATTTTTAAGAACAAATGCTTAGGTCAAGTTTTGTTAGTATAACCAATAATCGATATGAATCAAATTTGTTATGATTGTGATGAATCTCCTTGTGTGGGGGGGGGGGGGGGGGGGGGGGGGGGGGGGGGGGGGGGGGGGGGGGGGGGGGGGGGGG
>JAJOOE010011320.1:0-7500 GCA_036250405.1 Solanum raphanifolium
CTATGTATTTCTTTAGTTCTTGAATTACACATGCTAGGTCAGATATCTTAGTTATTCAGTTATACATGCCTCAGTTATTAATGCATCATTATCAGATTAATTGTTGCATTCTCAGTTTGCATGTTCAGTTTTGAGCTATCCAGTATTTTAAAAAAAATTCAGTCATAACCAGTTAACCACTTAATTCATTGGGAGTAACATAATACCGAGTAGTTGGACTAGGGTTCAGCGTACCCATATAGTCCCAGAACTACGAGCCAAGTAGGTGTAAGTCCCCTCTGTGGGCAATATCAGTTTAGTGATCACGCCAGCATGCCTCTATACCTTTGGCAGGGTATATTGGGTCCTCTCGATGGGCGTATACATCGGACTCCACATTTAGCTCATGTGGTTTTATTGTCGGTTATTAGTAGCTCCCAAAGTTCAGTCAGACTCTATTGCATTGACCACATTTACAGTTCATTCAGTATTCAGTCAGCATGTTATAAATTGGTCATTACATTCAGTTAGCTCAGAATTCAGTATCTATATCATGTCCAAATTATTTCATTGCTTTATTGCTTTGTTCAGTTATATGTTATTTCAGCTTTACTCTATCCTGCATGCCCAGTACCTTTCAAGTACTGAGGCATACGTGCGCTACATCTTATCGTGATGTAGGTTCAGGTTCTCAACATCCAGATCACGCTTAGATCGGTTCCCGATCTCCAGTTCAGCAGAATCAGTGGTGAGTCCTCATTCTCCGAGGACAATAGTCATGAGTCTCTTTTCAGTATTTTTAGTCCTTTAGTTTCAGTTTTTCTAGACTTAGTTGGGCTTGTCCCAGCATTTCTAGTCAGTTAGAGGCTATTTTCAGATATAGTTAGATTCAATTTAGTATTGAGTTAATATCTCCTTTGTATTAAACTCATCAATTTTCATTTATCTCAGTTATAGTATATGGGTATTCCCCATCTTTTCAGATTTATTTATGATTTAGTTTCCGCATCAGTTTATTATCTTTAGTATGGTCATGATCATGCCAGCAGGGTTAGCTTGGGATCACTTATGGTCCTAGGTCCCGTGTCCCCGTCTCGGGTTGTGACAAACTTGGTATCATAGCATTAGGTTTAAGAGTCCTAGGATGTCTGAAAAGCCGCACTAAGTAGAGTTCTTTTCATGGGTGTGAAGTGCACCACATCTAATGAGAGGGAGGCTATAAAGTGTTTTAGGAGAACTTCACTTTCTTGATATTCTTATCGTGCGTTGGTATGATCTCCTTTCTAATCCATCGTTATGCACTTAAGATCATGCCTCCTCGTAGAGCTTATGCATGGAATGCTAATGCACGCAACGCTAACGCAATTCCTCCAGTCCCAGACCTTGAGGTTTCAAACGCAGAGTTTTGGAATGCGATTCAGTTTTTGGCTCAGAGTATGACCAACTAGAACAATCAACAAGTTCCAGTTCCTACTAATAGAAATGGTGGATCAGTGGCAGCTAGATTTTGAGATTTTTTTTTAAGGATGAATCCGCCTGAGTTTTAGTGTCACAAGTTGGTGAAGACCCACAAAACTTCATTGATGAGGTTAAGAAAATCTTTGGAGTGATGCAAGTGAATGGTAATGGTAGGGTTGAGTTGGCATCCTACCAGCTTAAGGATGTGGCTCACTTATGGTACACTTAGTGGAAAGATCCAGGGGCTACTCTTACCTTTGTAACTCCCAATATAGCAGTAATCTTAGGTGTCAGTCCAGAAACACTCTCAGAACCCTTCCCAGTCTCTACTCCAGTCGGTGACCCAGTTATAGCTAGACGGGTATACAAAAATTGCCCTATCACAGTCTCTTAGAAAGTCACCTCAGCATATCTTGTAGAGTTGGAAATGGTAGACTTTGATGTCATTCTAGGCATGGATTGTTTACATTCATGTTATGCCTTAGTCGATTGTAGAACTAGGATTGTTCGTTTTCAGTTTCCAGACGAACCAATCCTAGAATGGAAGGGTAGTAGCTTAGAGCCTATGGGTCAATTCATTTCTTACCTTAAGGCCAGAAAGATGATCTCTAAGGGTTATCTCTATCATCTAGTTCGGGTTAAGGATTCTAGTTTCGAATCTCCAACTCTTGAGTCTATTGCAGTGGTTAATGAGTTTCCAGAAGTGTTTCCAGATGATCTTCCTCGCGTTCCTCCCGAAAGGGAAATCGACTTTGGAATTGATCTCCTTCCAGATACCCAACCTATCTATATTCCTCCTTAAAGAATGGCTCCAGCTGAGCTTAAGGAATTGAAAGAGCAGTTGAAAGACCTTCTAGATAAGGGCTTCATCAGACCTAGTATTTCACCATGGGGTGCACCAGTGTTGTTCGCAAAGAAGAAAGATGGTTCTCTCAGAATGTACATTGACTATAGGCAGTTGAACAAGGTCACAATCAAGAATAAGTATCCCATCCCAAAGATTGATGACTTGTTCGACCAACTTTAGGGTGCTAGTAATTTCTCAAAGATAGACCTCAGATCAGGTTATCATCAGCTTAGAGTCGGAGATAGTGACATTTCGAAGACAACCTTCAGAACTCGGTATGGTCATTACAAATTTGTAGTTATGTGATTTGAACTAACCAATGCTCCTGCAGCTTTCATGGATTTGATAAACAGAGTGTTCAAGCAGTACGTAGACTTGTTCGTTATCATTTTTATGGATGATATCCTCATTTACTCTAGGAATGAGGAAGAACATACGAATCATTTGAGAGTTGTTTTGCAAACTCTCAAAGATCGCTAGTTATTTGCAAAATTTAACAAGTGCGATTTTTGGTTACAATCAGTTGCTTTCCTTGGGCATATGGTGTCTAGTGAAGGAATTCAAGTAGATTCCCAGAAGATAGAAGCAGTGAAACAATGGCCCAGACCTACCTCTGCTACAGATATCAAAAGTTTCTTAGGTCTAGCGGGCTATTACATACGGTTCGTGGAAGGATTTTCATCCATAGCCTCACCATTGACTAGGTTCACTCAGAAAAAGGTTAAGTTCCAGTGGTCAGATGATTGTGAGAAAAACATCGCAGAACTGAAAACTAGGTTGACTACAGCTCCTGTCTTGACTCTACAAGAGGGTTCAGATGGTTATATGATCTATTGTGATGTATCTAGGGTTGGCCTAGGTTGTGTGTTGATGGAGTGAGGTAAGGTTATAGCTTATGCTTCTAGGCAGCTTAAGGTGCATGAGAAGAATTTTCTGACTCATGACCTCGAGCTTGCAGCAGTGGTGTTTGCACTCAAGATTTGGAGACACTACTTGTATAGTGTTCATGTATATGTGTTCACAGACCATAAGAGCCTCCAGTATGTTTTCACCCAGAAAGAGTTGAATCTTCGCCAGAGAAGGTGGTTTGAGTTCCTCAAAGATTATGATATGAGCGTGCATTACTATCTAGGTAAGGCAAATGTAGTAGCAGATTCTCTTAGCAGATTATTCATGGGTAGTGTAGCACATGTTGAGGAAGAAAGAAGAGAGCTAGCAAATGATGTTCACAGACTTGCTCGCCTAGGAGTTCGTCTTATGAGCATATCAGATGGTGGTGTAACGGTTCAGAATGGGGCAGAATCTTCTTTGGTAGTAGAGGTTAAAGAAAAGTAAGACAGTGATCCAATCTTGCTTGAGCTTAAGGGTGCAGTCCACAATCAGAGAGTTTAGGTATTCTCCCAAGGGGGAGATGGTGTGCTTCGCTACCAGGGTCGATTATGTGTTCCTAATGTGGGCGAGTTGAGACAACATATTCTTGCAAAGTCCCATAACTCTAGATATTCTATTCATCCAGGTGCCACTAAGATGTACCGCGATCTGCGGGAAGTCTATTGGTGGAATGGTATGAAAAGAGATATAGCAGACTTTGTGACTAATAGCCCCAATTGCCAGCAAGTCAAGGTAGAACATCAGAAACTAGGAGGCATGACTCAAGAGATTGACATTCCTACTTGGAAGTGGGAAGTGATCAACATGGACTTCGTCACAGTTTTACCTCGTACTCGCATATAGCATGACTCCATTTGGGTGATTGTTGATAGGGTTACTAAGTCTTCTCACTTTTTGGCGGTCAAGACTATAGATTTGGCGGAAGATTACGCCAAGCTTTACATTAATGAGATTGTGAGGTTGCATGGGGTTCCTTTGTCTATCATCTCAGATAGAGGTCCTCAATTTACCTCTCATTTCTAGAAGTCATTTCAGAAAGGTCTTGGTACTCAGTTTAATCTTAACATAACATTTCATCCCTAGATGGATGGTCAGGCAGAGCGTACCATTCAGACCTTAGAAGACATGTTGAGAGCTTGTGTGATTGACTTCAAGGGTAGTTGGGATGGTCACCTTCCTCTCATTGAGTTCGCCTACAACAATAGTTACCATTCTAACATTCAGATGGCCCCTTATGAGGCATTGTATGGGCGTAGATATAGATCTCCATTTGGTTGGATTGAAGTAGGTGAAGAAGCCTTGATAGGACCAGATTCAGTCCTTGATGTTATGGAGAAAGTGCAACTCATTAGAGATAGACTTTAGACTGCTCAGAGTCGCCAGAAGTCTTATGCAGATGTGAGAAGAAGGGAACTAGAGTTCCAAGTTGATGATTGGGTTTTCCTGAAAGTGTCACCTATGAAGGGGGTGATGAGATTCGGCAAGAAAGGGAAGCTCAGTCCCAGATATGTAGGCCCTTACCGGATCTTGAAAAGGATTGGTAAAGTGGCTTATGAGTTAGAGTTGCCAGCACACTTAGCAGCAGTGCATCCAATCTTTGACATTTCTCTTTTGAAGAAATGTGTGGGTGATCCAACATCCATAGTGCCATTAGAGAGTGTGGCCGTGAAAGATAGGCTCTTGTATAAGGATGTACCAGTTAAGATTCTCGATCGTCAGGTTAGAAGGTTGAGAAATAAAGAAGTCACTTCAGTCAAGGTTTTGTGGAGGAGTCAGTCCATAGAGGGAGCCACTTGGGAAGCAAAAGCAGCCATGAAGTCCAAGTATCCTCACCTCTTTCCTACTGATTCCATTCCAGCTTGAGGTAATAGTTCCTCTTCAGTTTTTCAGTCATTCATGCGCAGATTCAGTCTTAGTATCATGTTCCTTTAGTTTGTACTTGCATTTTCAGTCTATTTGCATGTTCTTGGAAATAAGTTAAGTCAGAAATTCAGTTCTCAATGTTTAGTGGTAGGGATTGCAGCCCTCTCCCTCTATTTCAGCTAGTTTAGTCTTCATCTGAGGACGAATGGTCCCAAGGGGGAGATAATGTAACATCCCATATCCAAAACAGACCAAAAATGCAGATTTTGAGAAGTTGTAGGTGCAACCCATGGTTGCCATCCACGGACCGTAGGTCAAACCACGGCCCGTGCTGGTGGTCCGTGGTTAGCCATTGCAACCCCTCCCTAAACCCAGCTCAGAAAATCGGCTAAGTCTCAACCCACGGACAGATCCACGGTCCGTAGGGCAGACCACGATCCGTGGTCTGTGTCCGTGAATCAAGACTCCTTTACCTAGCCTCTGACAGGAACTACGGTCGACCAACACGGACCGTTATTTGATCCACGGTCTGTAGGTCTAACCGTAGATGAGGGTCAACAGCCAGTTAGTTGAAAATTATTGATGGGTCAACTTCAGATGGTCATAACTCTTAGCAAAAAAGGAATTATGTGTCCCATGACCTATTATATGATATATAACTGAATCCTCTTTCCAACGCCACCGAGTTTGCTAAAATCTGACCTCCGAGTAAAAAGTAATGCTCGTTTTAGTGAAGCCCTGTAAGGCAGACTCGACCGACGACTCCAATCGACGGACCGTCGATTGACCTACGGCCCGTAGGTCCAGTCCGTCGGTCACTCCGACAGCAATTAAGTTAGGGGTCTTTTGGTCTTTTCCTATTTCATTTAACCCCTAAGGTATGCCGTTTAGACCCCAAATCATGAGGTTTTAGTCAGTTTAAGCCTAGAAACATAACTAGAACTTATCCAAGTCAAATCATTAATCAAAACATAGAAAATTAGAAGCAAGAGAGGAGAAAAAGGTCAAGAACCCTAGTTCAAGAACGCAACAAGTTTTCTTCAGTTCCAGCTCAGAAATCAAAGGATTTCTCCGTGAAATTCGTCACCAGGTATGTGGGATTTCACTAGTGGGTTCCTTTCGCCCATTGGGTCCCTAAAATTCAGTCAGTTTCTTGATTCCCTTATTATGAATAGACCTACGGTTTCTAGAATTACAGCTGATCATCATGAATTAGTTATTAACATGTTCCAAATCAGATTATTAAGTTATTACATCGTTTCTCACATGAATTTCAGAATCCTAGCTATGTATTTCTTTAGTTCTTGAATTACATATGCTAGGTTAGATATCTTAGTTATTCAGTTATACATGCCTCAGTTATTAATGCATCATTATCAGATTAATTGTTGCATTATCAGTTTGCATGTTCAGTTTTGAGCTATTCAGTATTTTACAGAAATTCAATCATAACCAGTTAACCACTTAATTCATTGGGGGTAGCATAATACCGAGTTGGACTAGGGTTGAGCGTATCCATATAGTCCCAGAACTACGAGCCACATAGGTGTAAGTCCCCTCTATGGGCAACATCAGTTTAGTAATCATGCCAGCATTCCTCTATACCATTGGCAAGGTACATTGGGTCCTCTCGATGGGCGTATACATTGGACTCCACATTTAGCTCATGTGGTTTTATTGTCGGTTATTAGTAGCTCCCAAAGTTCAGTCAGACTCTATTGCATTGACCACATTTACAGTTCATTCAGTATTCAATCAGCATGTTATAAATTGGTCATTGCATTCAGTTAGCTCAGAATTCAGTATCTATATCATGTCCAAATTATTTCATTGCTTTATTGCTTTGTTCAGTTACATGTTATTTCAGCTTTACTCTATCATGCATGCTCAGTACCTTTCAAGTACTGACGCATACGTGCGCTACATCTTCTCGTGATGTAGGTTCAGGTTCTCAACATCCAGATCATGCTTAGATCGGTTCCCGATCACCAGTTCAGCAGAATCAGTGGTGAATCCTCATTCTCCGAGAATAATAGTGATGAGGCTCTTTTCAGTATTTTTAGTCCTTTAGTTTCAGGTTTGCTAGACTTAGTTGGGGCCTGTCCCAGCATTTCTAGTCAGTTAGAGGTTATTTTCATACATAGTTATATTCAGGTTGATTTGTATGATATTTCATTTATGGAAGTTTTGGTTCAAAGGATGAGATAGGTATGTGGATATTGGCTCAACGCATGACTCACAATTTTTGTGCACGGGTTTGTGCAACTACTCACAAGTGGAAAATAATTCAATTAGTAAATGGAGAATATCCAAAGTTGATGACAAGGACGAACATTAGTGATCTGGGTGAACCTATTGGTGTAGTGTTAAGTGCCACAAAGGCAATTAGGTTACCCATGAAACAACAATACTTGTTTGAATTCTTCATTAATAATAAAAACAAGGAGCCAATGGGATGTCTA
>JAJOOE010011320.1:10000-29762 GCA_036250405.1 Solanum raphanifolium
CATGAAAGAGACTACATCAAATAAGGAAATGTATAATCAGTATGACTCACATTAGATGATTTATTCAATAACAACAAGGTGACTGGAAAGATGACTAAAAACATCAAAACTAAATTTTAAGTTATCAGTGCAGATTTCCACACTCGAAAGGTGACTCAAAAGTATAATGTCATCCCTTCGCTTTTAAAGGAGTCACTTGGAGATCATCCACACAATCTTGAAATTTCCTAGTGACCAATCTGCCTCTATTACTGTGAAATCAATTTTGTATTGAAATTACCACACAATAGAGAAGGCTCTTGAATATTCCTACCCAATTTATGAGAGTCTTAATTTTGGTATAGTCAGATGGAAGTGAATTCGGACCTCAAAAGGTCAAAAAATGCTACTTTAAAGAGTTGAAAATGAAAGAATTTAAGGTCTAAAACAAGAATGAATTATGGAATTGAAACTTAAAAACGATATAGAAGACAAACAAGAAGAAATTTACCTTTGAACCAGAAGAAATGGACAATAAATGAGCAACAACACTCTAAACTAAGCTCATTACAATGGGGTTTACTACATACTAATTCGAGAAAAGAGAGAAGAAGCGATATAAAACACTCAGCGATCGTCAATCTGGTGGACCTATGGCCGAAGGTATGATGCTGCTAGTACAAAAAAAAGTTTGCAAGAGCAGAGCTCACCAAATTCCTTCAGCTCTAGAGATGCAAAGGCAAATCGTAGGCGCGAGCGCACACTGGTGACAGGGATCCGCAAGTATGGCTCCCCACTGACGTCACCTACTTTTGCTCGTGCAACTAGTTCACTGTAGGAGAAGCTCCACTGAAGTGAAGAAAACTTCGTTAGAGTAAATGCATCACCATCTTGCTGATGCAAATAGAATGCATCAATAGAATTGTTAGAACAACTAACAAGGTCATCTCGATACAATGTTGACCAAAGTCAACAATACCACCAAAACAACTAAAAACAATCAACTAACCAAGCATTCTGAAATCAACCAAGCCACTATGAGATATAAACCAAAGGTCCTACTAGGCCAAACTCAACGTCTCAGAGCTAACACGCTAAGGAAATTGTCATTCGAGTTCGTTTACCAATAATGGTGATCAAAGTCAACCATTTCCATATAAAAGTTCCAAATGAGGAAAACTCACCCAAAACACTCCCGCCACCTCAAAAAGCTTACCACATATACTGATAAGTAAAAAATACAGTATAGAAACTATCTCTTTTATATGTAATCCTTAAAGATTAGGCTATAACTTTTGAAAATATTTCTTAGATGCATTTTTCATGAAAAATTATGGTGATGTGAGTGATTTAGATCCTTTTGAGGACATATAATTCCTGCACTTCTCGTTGAACCTACATGGATAAATGTTACCCACAAGGTTCTCAATAAAATGTTTGAGCGAGTAATAAACCTAAAGCTGTTGAAAAATGGTTTTAAGGGAAGAAATTCCAATTTTAAATATGTCAAACATATAAATTATGTCACTTTTCGTAGTAAATACGAGTGAAATACTTCAAGTTGAAGCCTTGAAAAATATATATGTTTATGAATTATAATATTACAAGAATATTTTTGTACAAAATGGTACCTAATGCACTTCTTTTTAGGTGAGAATATGTTTTTTTCTTGTTTTACAACCATTTCATTCCACTTCTATTGTTTCACTATTCAAAATGACAACCCAAAAAACTATCATCATTCTCAAGATGTCACTCTAAAACGGTAGGATTTGCCACCAAATTTGAGATTCCGATTTATGGTAGTATTCACTTTTTTTAATATTAAGTTGGCTTGATATCAAGACCATTCAATGTAAAACAAAATCAAAACAAATAATAGAACATCAAAAAGGAGAAATTCTTGGTAAACTCAAAATAGTATGACACAATAACAACATATGGTCATTAACATTAAAAAATAGATATTATTCAGGACTCTAAATTTGATATTTAATGTGCTCCTCTTCTCCAACAAAATAAGAAAACACTCAAAATGAGTTATCAACCATTTGATATAATAGTCCTTCTTGGAGTATCACCTGCATTTGAGAACGGTTTTGATCTTATAAATTGTATAAAAGATGATGTCGTTAGCATTTTTGATTGACTCAATATGAAGATTTGTTGCAGGAATGTTGTCTGCCATCATTTAAAACACTATAATATTCAATGATCCAGTATAGACTCCATTATATTTAATTATGAGGAGGAGGAAGAGGAGTTGTGGTGGTGCCATGTTGGGCGGCCTAGAGTTCTATTTATATATATATATATATATATATATATATATACACACACACACTAGGTAATTTACCCACGCGAAATCATTCTATGCTTTTGAACAACCTTTCCAATAATCGACTATTATAACAAAAAATAAGTAAATTTTAGTAGGTTTTTAGAACATTTCAAAAGAAATTAAATGATTTGACATTATCATATATCTCTCAAGAAATTATAAATAAATAATTAATGATTAAAAATATCTTGATATATAATCATTTTTATCATAATATATGTTTGATGATATTATTGTCTTGTTAAAATTGAGTGATGTTTTTATGTAGCGATTAAACATCTCTTGTTCTATTTTTTGTACATGAAACATATAGAATCTGATAATTTTATGGTTAGAATAAATCCTTGTGAAAAATAATTACGTGAAAGTTTTCGATAATCAATATTAGTTATAAATAATTTAAGACCGTTAAAATTGTACACCACAACAACATAAATAATATTTTTTAGAGACAATCTAGTCTAAGATCAAGCGTTTGCCACTTTTCGTTATCGTTACTTTGTTACTCTCACAAAATTTATAGAAGAAGAAAAATAAATTTGAAACAACAGTAAAATAATATTGTTGACCCTTTTAGAAATTCATTCTTCATTAAACTTCTGCTCTGAAGGCCCTTCTAGATGCTTCATCAATGCAAGTTTACGACTTTTTTAGAAATATGTATGTATAATTGTTACATTATGAAAGTACAAGTAGATCAAAATGTCGGATTCTAGATTCATGTTAAAGAAATATTCCCGAACATTAAAAAATTAAAAATGAGTCTAACCTAGATTACTCAAACACCCCGCAATGACTTGGGACACGAAGGACAACAAATCTATGTTAATAGACATATCTTTTGTAGTTTAAGATATTACTTCTATTTAGAGTGGGTTTTATTTCATATTCTTCAAATTAAGCTTGCCAAAAATAGCCATAACACACATTAAATATTTAGAAGAGCCGAATGAGAAGGAAAAATATAAAAACATTAAAAGGACGAAAATCTTTGTTCAAGTGAGATCATATACATACCAAACGAAAAATAATCAATACAATTTTAAGAAAATAACAAAATAGTGAGAAAAACATACATTAAAGGGAGTAAACTATGAGATATTCAATGATGACAACAAATCATTCTAACTAGAAAAATTTCAATCAACTTTCAATCCTTAAAGTACTCATAATATCCACTAATAAAATTTAGTAAAAATAGATAACAACAACATAAAAACCAAAAAATATGGACATGCAAAGTAATTAACTCTTAGAGGATTTTTTAAAGAACAAAAATCACATCCTTGTATCTGAAGGAATGACGTTGTTGATGAAGAAATTAGAGATTTGTAAGTGTTTATTTTATTGTACCTTCAACAATTTCAGTAGAGAAAACTTGCTTGAATACTCAGTTAAAGTTTGTTATTTAATTTGTATTAACAAATACTTATAACAATAACGTTGCATAAACATAAACAACAAAGTTTAAAGCATGTACTAAAAAACAACAATGAATAAGATAAGCATAAATTAATGACTGTAAAAAACGTACCAGGATCATCAAAGATAGATGAAACAGAATAGAACAAATCGAGCCCATTGAATGCACAGTGTCCCCTTAAGGAAATTATTCCCCTCTAGTACCCAATATTTAATGGAATAGATCCTCTCAAGATAGAACGATTCTATTCACCAGTGCATTGATACAAAAATAATGTTGTATGTGAGCCATTCAACAGGAGAAAAATACACAAATATTTAACTGTCTAAAAGAAGAAAAAGTTCAAAATTTTCATTGTTTTAAAATGAGAGGAAAGTCCTCTATTTATAGACAATAAAGGGTAGTGTGAATAAATGATTATTGTGTCTTATAGGAATGGTTACAACTCTTTGGAAACGTTACAATCCTTCGGAAAGGTCACAACCTTTCATAAAAGTCAAAAAACTTTTCATAAAAGTGGCAACTCTTCATAAAAGTCACAACTTTTCATGAAAGGGGAGGACTAGTTTTGAAAATAAAATAAAATAAAAGGGAATCCTGATTTGTAGTGGCGCCACGTTGGCGGGCCTAGGGTTTTCTTTTAAATATATATGTGTGTGTGTTTTTTTTTGGCAACATAAGAAGGATCTAATTGGATTAGAGGATGTAAATTAGCTATTGATCTACTTATATATATATATATTGTTTAACTTTGGCACAGGGCCCCACTTTAGCGAGCTAGGCCACCTAGGCGGCAAACACTTTTGCAACCTTGGATCGCTTAAGAGAGCACCGCTTTAGTGGTGAAAACGTCGCTTTAGCGAGCCTTTCCAACTCAGGCCATGTCACTTAAGCAACCCTTACATCGCTTATGTGACTCCCACTTTAGAGACCATAGGCTCGCTTCAGTGATTCCCACCTTTCTTGCCCAACCACTATAGCACAATTATTGGCCGCTTTTGCTACACCTACATAAATAGTAAGAACCGAACATGATCAACTATCACTGTAGGTTTTTAAATTCGATCGTGAGATATTTGGGACTACGTAATTGGTGATTCAAAGGTTGGTGTGATCAGGGAGCTCAAGGCTACGTTATAGTGTAGTTAGGGAGCATTGAGGAGCAGCATTTTGAGGTATTTTCGACCTCAATGGTGCTTCCCAACCCTTGTCTTTAGCTTTATTGGTGTTCATGTTGCATGTGATTGTTTGCTGTGTTCCGAGCCCCGAAGTGTGTTTCATTTTTGGATACAAGTTCAAGGAGGTAAGTAGGACATTTTGTCGGAGTCAATTTTAGAATTTTCAATGTGTGTCCCACTTTCCCATTTTAAAATTTAATTTGGGTCTGTCTCCATTTCACGTGAACTTAGTTTCTAAACAACCTTTTTAATGTTGTGATTATATAATTGATAGCATGACAACGTTCAGAGGTCGTTCGAAAGGAAGAGGATTTGGAGCATGTGTGTTCAATCTAAAGGTAGGATACCACTTTCCATTCCTTAGATTGATCTTGATTATGTGAAAGCATGTTGATTTGTATGAATTTGTTTGAAAGCATGTTTCAAGTTTTTATCGGGTTTTTCAGACTAGACGCTTGCCAATTGGTAATTGTGATCATCTTTACCTTGTGGTTGCCTTCTTTGTTGTTATTATTGATTTATTTGATCATGTTTGGCATCAGTCTAGACTTTGACTAGTGATTTCCTTAGACTTGCTTAATTTGGAATCACTTGGCCTTAGTTTTTCTCGGATGTCATTTTGGATGACTTAGCTCCCTATAGACTGGTGTAGCAGACTTGGGTCTGATATAATGAGCCTTAGGATAGTCATTGACTCAGCCTTGATGACCTTCTATCCACCCCCCTCTTTCTATGGCCTCTTGGCTTACTACTGCAATATCGGGATTCACTTGAAAACTTGGAATCTGGAGTTGGTTCGGCTTGGAGTATTGCACTGAATACTTGGGAGTGGATGTAGTTCCACGGCGGTTCTTTGATGATGATCTGACATGAGATCCTTTGAAAACTATTATAGTCTCAAACTCGAGGTCTGGGCATTTGTTCTATAGTCGCGTTCCATTGTCGGGCTCTTTTATCCTCTACAAAGTTGATACATATCGGCTAAATCCTATTAGATACTTTGGATCCCTATCCATAGTTCGAGGTTCGGGCTAAGCACTGCCATGATTGGATGAGTTTATTGGCCCTTTTTTAGGCTATCCACGATTCAAGTTCTAGTCTGCGTACTCCTTATCTATGAGAAAATATTATTGGTTACTTGGAAGGCTATTCTTAGTTCAAGGTCAGGGTTATGCTTTTTGCAACTCTAGACTCACTGGATATTACTTTTAGTAGTTTTAGCTATTTTGTGTACTTGTCGGGCTTATGGGGTTCATTCGTGTTGTTACTTAAACTTCTGCACGAGTGTACTTTCTAGTTTATTGGGGAGGGGGGGAGGGGGAGGGGGGAGGTGGGTAATTAGGTTTAGTTAGTTGTACTTATTTCATTCATGTTCTTAATTAGTAGATTTGTGTGAATCACTTTTACGTTCCGCTCTTAACCTCTGTTTGTGTTTTATTCTAGCATTCTATATTGCTTTTACCTTTCTTGCTCACTCGGCCTATGATGCCTATTGAGTACCTATTGTTTTGGTACTCATACTACATTGTACGTCTACTTCGTGATGCTGGTTTGAGCACTAGTTACCAACACTAAAATTCGAGCTTGTTGCAACTTTAGTTTAGAGGCGAGGGTGAGCGCATGGTGTTTTGGACTTACCTATCTCTATCTTTATTTTGTTGGCTAGTTTTTTTTCTTTTTGAGATAACCCTTCTATTTTGGGTCCACATTGGGACTTTTACTCTTTTACTTTAGTAGCTATTTACTCGTGACCAACCTCTGGAACAAATCTTTATATATATATATATATATATATATATATATATATTTGTTTCTTTCATATGTTCTTCTATTTCTTTTACTTAATTGTCGCATATGCTTTATTTCTACTCTTACACTCATTATTTGTTGTTTTGGATTATTGGTTGGCTTACCTATTGGTGGGTTATAGTAGGTGACTTCATGACATGAAATTATGACCACTTTGGATATGTATGCACCCAAGTTTTAATATTTGAAACGAATAGCCACCACTTCATTTTTCTTTACACTTAGAAACTCATGACCAGATGGACCAAAACAAAGTTACATTGGATTGTCTTTGTTTACATATAGGAGCAATGTTGCAATGTATTCAATAGTTTTGAAAGTAACGAACATCCGACAAATTAATTTTATTTATGTTTGGTCATTTCTATATCTTGGACTAAGGTAATTAAGAAGCTTGATAATTATAGACAAACTATCTATTATAAAACTGTTATATAGTTGCCTCCTCTAATTAGTTGGTTTAAATTTAATATCGATGGTGCATCCTAGTATAATAATTTTTATACAAGGAACCACGTGACAATTTAATAGGGGATTAAGTAGTGAGTATTCCTGATTTGACCAATCTAGTAGCTCAAAGCAACAACAATTAAAGGCCTTCAAGAGAATTAGTTTTACAAAGTCATTGTGTATTCAAATTACAAATAGCTTGCAGTATGAAAGTGGAGGTCAACTCCATCAAAAGAATCATGAATACTCTATCAGTATAAGCACATCACTTCTTCAGAGAGGATACTTCTCTTATTGATTATTTTGGTCATTTCATTTTTTATTTTGTAGATTCTTATGAGTTTAACTTATTTCAGGAAGTGTACAGAAGCAAACTGTAGGTAAAGATCTATAGCAATATTTGCTTTGCACTATTGTTGACCCCCTACATGTTCAAACCAAAATAATAACTTAGATATAGATCAAAGATAAATTAAAAGAATTAATAATATCATATTTCTAGAAAACACAACAATTAATCACTCACATTAGCACATAAAACAGAAATGTCACTGTTAAGATTTTGATCCTTGAAAATGTGCACCTACTGTTGCATTGGACCATTATTGGACAATACATCCCATTGCCTTTTTTAAAAATTATTAATGAAGAATTCAAACAAATATTGTTGTTTTAGGGGTAACCTAATTGTGTTTGTGGCACTTAACACTACACCAATAGGGTTACCCAGATCCATAATGTTTTTCCTTGTCATCAACTTTGGATATCCTCCATTTTCTAATTGAATTATTTTCCCCTTGTCAGTAGTTGCAGAAACCCATGCACAAAAATTGCTAGTCATGCATTGAGCCAATATCCACATACCTATCTCATCCTTTGCACCAACTGCCATAAATGAAATATCATCAGAATCCATTTTTTTTTATCAATACTCAAAAGTGTAAAAAAGGGCCCAAAGGATTTGCATTATTACCCCTTTGTACACATGCAAATCCTTTGTATCATTTTTTTACACCTTTGATTATTGATAATTTTTTTTATTTGTATGATATTTCATTTATGGAAGTTGGTTCAAAGGATGAGATAGGTATGTGGCTATTGGCTCAACGCATAACTCACAATTTTTGTGCACGGGTTCTTGCAACTATTCACTAGTGGAAAATAATTCAATTAGAAAATGGGGAATATCCAAAGTTGATGACAAGGACGAACATTAGTGATCTGGGTGAACCTATTGGTGTAGTGTTAAGTGCCACAAAGGCAATTAGGTTACCCATGAAACAACAATACTTGTCGGAATTCTTCATTAATAATAAAACAAGGAGCCAATGGGTTATCTAGTCCAATGATGGTCCAATGCAACCATTGGTGCACATTTCCAAGGATCAAAATCTTAACAGTGACATTTCTCTTTTATGTGCTAATGTGAGTAATTAATTGTTGTGTTTTCTAGAAATATGATATTATTAGGTCTTTAAATTTATCGTTGATCCATAACTAAGTTATTCTTTTGGTTTGAACATGTAGGGGGACAACAATAGTCCAAAGCAGATCTTGTAACTAAGATACAATAGTTACAAGAACAATAAACCCTTTCGAATGATGTAATACCTTATCCAAGTAATACACACCAAATAGGTTCGTGCATCAGTAAAGCAAAAGAATTAGTATAAAATTTAGATAAACTATTTTGTATTTTAGGTGTTGTGATGATCCTCACAAATGCATGGACTAGGTCCCTAGCAGAGTGTTCTCGTCAAAGTTCAAAAGGATGTACAGTTGTAAAGCTGTCGTGTCAGGTGATTGGTGAGCAAGTGAGCGTCCTTCACCAATAGGAGCAGACGAGGTTGTTTGTTCTTTAGTTAATAACTCTCCTTGTTGATTGATATATTCAAAGTAACAAACAACTTTACATTCATTCATTCAAAGCAAGAGCAAATTTCTTCTCAAGAACTCAAGCATAAAAGAACTCATACAATAAGGAACCTGATAGACCAAAGAAGAGCAATCTTTATTTGTCGGTGTTGTTGAATGCTTGTATTGTGCTAAACCTATAGGATTCGTTTCACATTTACAAAGAAACGTTTCAAAACCTTTCTGTGTATTACTGTAAGAACACACCTAGAGTTAATTATGTGTCTTAGGTGTTGAAGTCTATATTAATTTGTTGTAATTAATATAGTGGGCAGTGGATGCATTGCTTTGGCTCAGTAAGTAATAAAGGGATTACTTAGTGTGAGTTTAAGAGTGTAGTCTCATTATTGTAGTTGAAATATGTATACATTTTTTATTTACCTCTAGTACTAACGAACTTAGGTGTCTTGGTGAACCCATTCATCCATGCAATTAGGTTTGAAAAATTCTTCGAGTTCTTCCTAAGTCATGGTAAAACAAGGTGAATGCAATTACTGAGGTCAGAGATCTAAAGATTCTCACACAGGATGAGCTGATCGAAAAAATGCAGACAAGATGCAAGATTCATCCAAGATGGAAGGAAAGAAGGAGAAGTAAGTAGCACTAAAGGTAACTCAAAATGATGCCTCCGAAGATGAACATGAGATGGCTTACTTGACTAAAAGGTTTAAAAATATAGTTAAAAAACATGAAGGGTTCCAAAGGAAGGGAAACTCCAGAAGAACATAAAAAACAAATGACCTGTGTCATAAGTGCAGAAAGTCAGGGCTCTTTATGAGAGACTGTCAGAGCCATAAGCATGAATTTCGAGACTTCAAATAAAGGCGAAGGGACCAGATGCCTGACCATGCTAAGGGAAAGGCAAATGTTGATTAAGTTGTGAAAAAGGCCTTTACAGTATGGGTGAAACATCTCTAGTGATTATGAAGCGGGAGAACACCATGAAGATGTCTCTATGATGGCAGTCAAGGAAGATGAGGACATATTCAACTCCATCTTCTCATTGATGGCAAAGACTGACGATGAAGAGGACAAGGAAGAGGTAACACTTCTTGACCTTAAGGGTGGCATAGAAACCCTGTTCATTAAAATGTAGAGAAAACTTGCTATTGTGTTAATCAACTCTGTTGATAAATTAAAAAAAATGAAAAAAATGGTCTTAAGTGAAAACCTGGATCTTGTTAAGATGAAAAGTCAGCCCTTATTTCTCAAATGTCTGAAATGAATGTTAGGCTGAGTATTCTAGAGACTGAGGGTTGTTAACATAAGAATGATCTAGAAACCTCTAAGAATGGAAAAAAGAAGCTCAGTAGTTTTGAGCTTGATATAGAGGAAAGTCTAAAAATTTCCTAGTCCACACTAGTTGTCACCCTTGAAAGAAACTCACAGCTAGTAAGGGACTTAAGTCAAGTTAAAAAAGAGTTAAATCAATCTTTGAAATGGACTGGTTCTTCATAGATTCTTTCTAACTTGGCAAATCAGAAATTCAACAGTGGTGAGAGTTTAGGATGTCAAAAGATAGACCCCCCCTATAACCCTCATAGCAAGTACGTGTCAGTCTTTGATAATTTGTTATGCACTCACTGACAGAAATGGTCACTTGAAAAGAAACTCTGAATCTTTGCAAAAGACCAAAGAAAATCGAGCAAGTTTCATTAAATCTGAGAAAAGGAAAACACCTGGTCCTAGATATCATTTTAGTAAGAGCACTTTGCCACCATGGATGAGGAGGTTTCACATCAAGCCTCTCGATAGTGTTTGGGAACTCTATCTTATGTGGGTTCCTAAATCTAACAAGTGATTCTTTTTGCAGAGGGGAGGAAGCAATCAATATTGGTTCATGGACAGTGATTGCTCAAATCATATGACTGGAGAAACTCATCACTTCCTCTCTCTGGAAGCACACAACGGTGATGGTGTGTCATTTGGAAATGGCAAGAAAGGGTTCATCCTTTGAATTGTGAAAATCGGGAGATCTGTGGAAGACTCCATAGATAATGTGTACTATTTGAATGGGTTAAAATACAACTTTCTTAGTGTGTCTCAGATTTGAGATAAAGGAAATGAAGTGATATTTTTGTCAAATAAATGCTTCGTCACTAATCTTACTTCTAAAGAAGTTAATCTTACAACTAAAAGGCTTAAGAATATGTATGTTGCGGACCTTGATTCTATAAAAGGAGATAATCTCAGAGGCCTGAGTGGTTAGGGTGACAATGTTGATTTGTGGCACAGAAGGTTAGGACATGTAAGCTTCTCACTGTTGAATAAGTTGGTTTCAGGGGACTAGGTCCATGTCTTACCCAAGCTGAAATTCGTAGAGAACAAAATTTGTGATGCTTGCATAAGAGGTAAGCAAACGAGATCTTCTTTTAAGCAAAATAAAGGTGTCAGCAAAACCAGGCCACTACAACGTCTTCACATGGACTTGTGTGGGAATGTGAGAATTCAAAGCAGGGGTGGGAAGAAATACATTTTTGTGGTTGTCGACAACTTCTCAAGGTTCACATGGAACATATTCCTGCGAACAAAGGATGAAACAACTGAGGTATTAATGATCTTTGCGAAAAGGATCTAGATGAAGATGAATTACAAGATTACATGGCTCAAATCATACCAAGGTACAGAGTTCAAAAAGGCCAAAATAGAAGGTTACACTGACCATGGAATTCATCATAACTTTTCTGCTCCCAAAACTCCTCAGTAAAATAGGGTTGTTGAGAGAAAGAACAGAACCCTAGTGGATATTGCTAGAACCATGCCCATTGATTCGGGTCTTGTAATGAATTTTTAGGCAGAAGCCATAAATACATCTTGCTATATTACAAACATATGTCTCATTAGATCGGTGCTAAAGAAAACTCCAGATGAGCTGCTAAATGGAAGAAAGCTATCACTCAATTATCTGAAGGCTTTTGACTTCAAGTGCTTTTTGTTGAACAACGAGATAGATGACCTTAGCAAATTTGATCCAAAGAGTGATGAAAGAATCTTTGTGAGGTACTCCTCGACAAGAAAGGCATACAGAGTCTACAACAAAAGAACTCTGTGCTTAGAGGAAAGTGTTCATGTTATCTTCGATGAATTTAGTGAAATGAACAACCCTGAAGACATGGATTATCTTGAACGTGAAAACTAATGCAAATTCAAAGAGATAGTCTTGTGCAAGACTCTATGGTGGAAAAGGTTCCAAATGACGAAAATGACGTAAAAGCTATAGAAGAACCTTGCCCTTCCATTGTCTCTGATGCTCCTTAAATTGGAGAAACTAAAAAAGAAAGTTCTAAAGAAGGGGAACAATTTGCTGAACTCAATGAAGAGACTTTGAGGAAATCGGGGTGGAAGCATCAGTCTTCTCATCCCTTGGACAATCTTGTCTCTCCCTTAGAATCTGTAATGCACACTAGATAACAGACGAGAAATCTAGTTGCATTTTCTGCTTTCATCTCCACTATTGAATACAATACCATCAAAGAAGCTCTAAAGGATGCTAACTTGGTGAACTCAATACAAGAGGAGCTTCATCAGTTCAAAAGAAGTAAAGTGTGGCACCTAGTCCAGACCTCTCAACAGAATTATTATTGGGACCAGATGGGTGTTCAGAAAGAAGCTAGATGAACATGGGATTATCACGAGGAATAAGTCAATACCAGTGGTGCAGGTATACAATCAAGAAAAATAAATTAATTATGATGAGACTTCTTTCCCAATGGAAAAAATGGAAGAAATCAGAATTTTAATTGCTCTTGCTACCCATATGGGGTTCAAACTGTTTCAGATGGATGTTAAAAGTGCTTTTCCATATGGATATCTGAAGGAAGAAGTCTATGTTAAACAACCTCCAAGGTTCAAACATCTTGACTTACCAAATCATGTGCTGAAGTTAGACAAAGCCTTGTATGTCCTGAAGCAGGCTCCCAGAGCTTGGTATGAACGACTGTCAAAATTCTTCTTGAAAATGGTTTCAAAAGAGGAAAAATTGAAAACACTTTATTCTTGAAGTGAAGAGGAAAGGAGCTTCTTATAGCACAAGTATATGTGGATGACATAATATTCAGAGCTACTTCAGATCCTCATTGAAAAGAGTTTGCAACACTGATGGGAAGTGAATTTGAGATGAGTATGATTGGGGAACTCACATTCTTCCTAGGTTTGCTGATCAGATAGTTTCCTTAGCACACTTATGTTTTTCAAGAAAAATATATCAAAGAGTTGCTCAAAAGGTTCAATATTCAGGAGGCCAAGATAATTGATACACTTATTAGCACGAGTACCAAACTTGACAGTGATGAGGCAGACATTGACGTAAATGAAACAAAGTATAAAGGAATCATTGGATCTCTCCTCTATCTTACTGCAAGCCGGCCAACTATTGTCTATAGCATGAGGATGTGTGCTAGATTTCAAGTAGCTCCAAAGGAATCACACCTGAAGGTAGCAAAAATAATTCTAAGATATTTAAAGGGTTCTCAGGACCTAGTCCTATTTTATCCTTCAAGGGATTCTTTTGACTTAGTTAGATATGCTGATTATTTAGGTTCTCTGATTGACAAGAAAAGCACCTCAGGAATGACCCATTTTATAGGGTCATCACTTATTTCATGGGAAACAAAGAAGCAAAACTCAGTAGCTTTGTCTACAGCTGAAGCGTAGTATGTAGTTGTTGCTTCGTGTTGTGCTCAACTCCTGTCGATCAAACAACATCTTGAAGTTTTTTATGTTCTCACTAACACAATTCCTTTTATGTGTGACAACACATTAATTTAAGACAATGTTGATAAAGGGAATGTGGTGATGAGATTCTGCAAAACAGAGGACCAAATAACTTACATCTTTACCAAAGCATTAGGCAAAGAACATTTTGTCAAGAACATATTGAGTTTTGGAATGCACAAGCTACACTAAGTCCTCAACAAATTTGCAAGCAACCTCCACATTGACTAAGCTAAGAAGGGCAGGTATCTACACTTGTGTTATTGCTTATTGTTTGTGAATTCACTACTGGTGCCTCATTGCAGGTATACACTCATGGCCTTCTAGTAAAAGGGAAGATTCAGTCATGATAGTTAGGGCTTTCTATGGCAAGGGACCAGGTTCTCTTGCAAGGTTAGTATCACTCTACTGTATTAAGTTATTGCCCAACGGTTATTGCCACGTGTCATTGCACTGTTTCCAATGTCAGTGATAAACGTCTTTTAAGTTTGAATATCAAGGGTTGCCTCTGTTCAGGGACCCGATGCTAATTATAAAAAAGCTTCTTATTTCCAATCTTTCTTTTGTCTAACTAGCCTATCTCTTAAAATAAAAAATAATTCTTCTCTTCATTCTCAGAAGATGTCAAATCCCTCATCTCCCTCAAGAACTTCTCTCTCTCCATAAATGGTAAACCCTAATCCCTTCCAATTCTCATCTCTTCCTACAAAGCCCTCTCCCTCTACTCCTATGTGTGGAATGGGAGAAACTGGTGAATCTACTATACCACAGATTGAAGTCATGGATCAGTCCTTAGTCAATCATTTTGAAGGTCTCCCTTGTTCTCCCACTCTGGTTTTATCAGATAAAAATTCCCTAAATTCTAAAGCATAGTCAGTGGTTAAGCCTACTAGTGGTGTGCCTACTAAAGAGCTTGATGTCACTTCTCAACCACACCCAATGTCTTCAATGATGTTTGAAAGGTTGTTTGATGGGGACCTACCTGAAGGAAAAGGAACATAATCTAACATTTTAGCCATATCAAAGGAGTGGCTTGTGCAGAGTTTGGCGTCTGTAACAAGAGTTATTCAACCACCTTTCTCTAAGGCTGAATATAAGTCATCAGATCTGGTCCTAAACATATCTAAGTCCATGTTTGATCAAACCTCTGAGATTGCTGCACCTACTGAAGCTGGTCAAATGGAATCTATGAAAGATAATGAGGATATTCCTCTCTCTTGGATAAGGAAAGGAGTTAGAGGAGCACATACTCTGAAGCAGCCACTACTGACATTGAAGGGACTAGTCTTGATATTGAAGCCAAAAGTTTTGAAGGACCTAGTGAATCTGAAAAAAACAAAAAGAAGAGAAAAGGGAAAGGGAAGTTGGTGGAATCTGCTTCCAAAAAGAATGATCAGAAGTATTTCACAAGGGAAACCACATAAAAGTTTATGAGTAATGCCATAATTTCAAATAAGGCTCAAACAATTTGAAATTGTAGGAAAAGAAAAGCTGATAATACGGTTGCTGTGAACCCTGTAGTGTTGTCCCAAGATGCAAGGTCTGGTGAAACTGAGTCTGAGGACATCGTGAGAGTTGTAGCCGAAAGTAAAAAATTAGTGGAGGAAAAACATGAAAAAGCTCCAAGGATCACAAGAGCAAACAAGAAATCACCAGCCAAGAAGGCTCATGTAAAGACAAAGACTGCTTCTAAGCCTGAGCCTGTTATTGGACCTCGTCCATCTGCAAAAACAAAGGGGTAAGAAAAGGTATTAACCAGGGAAGAAAGAATTGCAAAGCTTGAGAAGAAGAAGGTACTAAATGGTTGTGTGTTTGATCCTGAGATTCTGACTGAACCTAGAATGTGTTCCCTATTTAATTATGTGGCATTGCAAAGCTCGGAACATCTGTTCGAATGTCCTGTGCCATATCTACATAATCCTTAGGTACGTGAGTTTTACTATAATATGAATTTTCTCAAAGATGGTGGAATCAGTACAGTTGTTCGTGCAGTAGAGATCACTTTAAGTGAAGAAATTTTTGGCATAATCTTGGGGGTACCCTGCAAAGGGATCCGGTCTGTTGAAGGATGCAAGACTTCTACTGAGTATGTCCAATGGGCTACAAAATATCGTAACATGAAGTGTACTGGGATTCCTAAGAAATTTCTCAAAGGGAAAATCAACTATTCTTTCAATTTGTCAATAAGGTACTCCTGCCTAGAACTGAAAAAAGAACAGTGGCCTCTTCGGCAGACCTTTTCCTCATGGAACAATTGGATAAGCTTGAAGCAATAAATCTTCCCAGAATCATCCTTGAACACATGCATTGGATAATGACATGGAGTAATGCATAGTATGGGATAGCTTATGGGTACCTTCTGAACTTGGTTTTTGATCACTTTGAGGTGCCCCTTGGTAGAGGGGTAGCAGGTACTATCAAGCAGAATTTCTCTATGGCCACACTTATTGAGTGTGAATGTGTGGAGGGAAAGGTGGTCTCATGTTTCTGAACTCCTTGAAAAGCAGAAAATTCTTAAATGTGAAATGGACGATTTCCTTGCACTTCTAGGGGTCTAAAGATGTAGAGATTTCTTGACTCCAGGCCTAGCTTCAACAAGCAAAATTTCAAGGACCTGGTACTAGCACTGTGGCTAAGGAGAAAATCGACAGGTTGAAGGCTGACAATCCTTGACTGGTAGAATCAGATTCCTCACTGAGTGAGGAGGTCAAGTCCCTCACCAAGAAACTTCTTCAGGCACACACTGATGCTAATTCTCGATTGAACATCTTGCTGCAGTCATTTTCTCCTCATCCCTCTCTGCCCTAAAGTGTATGCGCTCTTTTCTTCTTATTTTTGCTTCCTGACAATGTTGTAATGGTAGTGTATTTGTTTTGGTCTGGCTTATAGTAATAGGTGGGCATGGTGACATGAGAATGAATGAAAACACTCAATGTGAGAAGGATGTTTGTTTGTCATCATCAAAAATGGAGAAAATGTTGTATTCTAGGTGTTTTGATGATCCTCACAAATTAAGGGACCAGGTGCCCATCAGAGTGTTCTCGTCCAGGTTCAAAAGGATGTACAACTGTAAAGCTATCATGTCAGCTGGTTAGTGAGTAGGTCAGCGTACTTCACCAATAGAAGTGGACGATGTTGTTTGTTCATTGGTCAATAACTTTCCTTGTTGATTGCAATATTCAAAGTAACAAACAACTTTACATTCATTCATTCAAAGCAAAAGCAAATTTCTTCTCAAGAAGTCAAGCATAAAAGAACTCATACAACAAAGGACCTGATAGACCAAAGAAGAGCAATATTTATCTGTAGGTATTGTTGAATGCTTGTATTGTGCTAAACTTGTAGGATTCGTTTCACATTCATAAAGAAACGTTTCAAAACCTTTGCGTGTATTGTTGTAAGAACACAGTTAGAGTTAATTGTGTATCTTAGGTGTTGAATTCTATATCAACCTCTGGTAGTTAATATAGTGGGCAATGGATGCATTGATTTTGCTTAGTAAGTAATAGAGGTATTACTTAGTGTGAGATTAATAGTTTAGTCTCATTATTGTAGTTGGAATCTGTATTCACTTTTGCTTGAGATTAGTGAAAGCAGTTGAAAATCCTGTGTGAAGGTCGCTTTACTCCCTTGAGCAAGGAGATTTCCACGTAAAACTCTTGTGCCTGATTTAACTTGAGCTATTCAGTTTCCGCACTATTACTCTATCAAAGGACCTGGTCCAGTGGTCACTAGTGGACACATACATTCCAACATTCTAACCTTTAGATGGTAATATTATTTTCCATATGAGATTAGCCATTAAATAAAAGATTTGATAAAGGGTAAATTATCTATAATTTTAGGAGATGTACTTGAAGATGATTAAGATATATTTGAGAAAAAGAAGGTAAAATCGGTACCTTTATTATTATTGGAACAAGATTATACACATTAGGATCAAATCCAACAAACTAAAGCATTAAAAAGATAAATAAACCCGCACAAGAATTGAATACAACATAATAAGATCTCCTTACCTGAGCTCAGAAGAAATTGGAAACTCTCAATGATATTGTGTGAACCCAGCTTTGACCAACCATATCCTAGATCTCTTCACCTCAAGGACGCCTCACCCACTAGAGGAGTAGGTGAGTGTGGCAGCGATGACAAAAAAGGGAGGAGAAGAGGAAAAATCAGTCAAGAAACCCTTCAAAAACCTTGTAGAATTTCCTTTTATTGTTTATATTGCTTTCTTTTGTTGAGATGGGCCGGGTTTCGTTTATTTCTTTGATTCTGAAAAAATATTTTTAAAGACCCGATTTATGAATTAAAAAAAAAAAGAGTATATACGAAAGAACTATTTATATTAAACTGATCCATGGGATTTGAACTATTTCTTTATCCTGAAACATTTAATTTCGACTAATCTTGACTTCATATGCATGCTTTTGTTACAATTCGGTCTAGCATTAATGATTTATGACAAGCTATTAGAAGGAGGCCAGAGGGTCAAAATATATAAAAGAAATGTAAGAAACTAGTTGTAAAATTCAACTAAGTGAGCTACATATATATTAGAAATATTAAAAGCACTTTGGAAACCTTTCAAAACTCCTTAATATTACTTGTTTGAAGTTCTCAAAAAATTTATGTAACTTTTCATGTAACAAACACATTGTATATTAAGTCTTCAAAAGGGATTAAAATATATTCCCCCAAAAGAAAAACAATCATTATACATTAATTGGAAGATGGAAGACCTAAATTGAATAATCATGAATGTGCCTTTTTCCCACTTTGTATTCATAAAATGAATGTATTGTATGAATGATATGAATGATTTTTCCCTTTCGTATTCATACCATGAATGTGCTATAATATTTGTAAATTACTTATAATATAATGTATATTTATTTTTAATATGGCATGTGAAAAAAAAAATTGTTACGTTTTTAACATTATTACTATTAATGATTAATTTAGTTTATAAGGGTTGTGAAGAAATAATTTATTTTTTTAGAAAGGGTATTACAGTCACTCAACTTTAATAGGCTTTTTTTTATTTCAATATTTTAGCTAGGGGCTTTCCCTTTAAGGAGGCATTTGGATATGCGATTTCATATCGCAATATAAAATCACGACATGAAAATAGCTTTTAGACATGTGATTTCACACTGATTTGGGAATTTCAAATCATGATATGAGATTTTTCAAATTTAAAGTTGACCTACAAATAAATTTATATTTTATAAAAACAATCCCACATTTATATCTACTAACAATTTGTTTCATATATAAATAAAATTTATAATTCATATCATTACTTTTAAACCATTTATATCTCATATAAAGATTTTCTCACCAACACAAATTTTATTATTAATTCATATCAATTCCTACTCTACCATTTATATTCATTAATTTTGATCAACTTTACTTACCAACCAAATGACTCAAAGTAACAATGTTGGTTTGTCTTCTCTGTTATATAAATAAGAAATACTAGTTCAACATGAGAAGATTGTCCGTAGTATGTGGGAGAATTATGTTAAAGACCGGACACTACAACTTATGTTTAATTTTATTTTTTTATTGAATTAATGTTTGATCAATAAATGTTGTAATTTTTAGAATAGCTTTGTGATAGTATATTATGTGATTTTATAAACTTTTGCTTATTTGGTAAGATTGTAAAAATAATTGAGATAATCTTAATAGTTTAGAACTTATGAGATTTTTATGTTTATGAAAAAACATACGACATAAAATGTCCAAATTGCATTTCCAAATAAAACTTCAACTACATCTCATAATTTATATCATGATTTCAAATTATGATTTCATATTGGATGGCCAAACGGGCACTAAGTATAATAATACATTAATATAATATGATAATATATATATATATATATATATATATATATATATATATATAAGAGAACCCTAGGCCCGACTACATGGCGCCACCAC